>RJWT010033172.1:0-13988 GCA_004365215.1 Cuniculus paca
ATCAATATCCTGATCATCTTTTGATAGATATTTTACCTGAGCAAAGGAAAAAGTAATTAAGACAGGAAGTTCTCACAGAATAAGAAAAGCCTCTGTGAGGACAACACATTTGCTAGCACAAGAGTATTTTCTTCTGTGAATCATGTTAATTCCTCTGTGTAGCAAGGCTGTATACCTGCTTAGCGTGTCCTAATTGCTCCATCTCGTTTTGAGGCCCATACCATCAATTCCTTAGGTACCTGCATCTTGGCGAACAAAAGGAGTACCCCCCTCAAAAAAGCTAAGACCTGATGCAGTGCTATGAATCTTCTGATCATCATTTTATGCTTGTGCTAAATTATATTGCTACCTCATATCAGAAAAAAAAAGAACTTATACATTCTTTTTTTATTTTTTGAGATAGAGTCTTGCTATGTAGCATAGGCTGGCCTTGAACTCATGGTGATTTTCCCACCCCAGCCTCCCAAGTGCTGGGATTACAGGTGTGTATCACCACGTTCAACTGGTTTAGACATTCTTGAGAGTAAAAAGTGGGCTAGTGCTAAAGACCCAAATGATTTCAGACTGAAAACTGGGCCCTGTGCACCTTCAGAATGATGCTGAGTTACTCCTGCCTACCTGCAGGTTGTCTAGGCAGTGTCTTCTCTTCAGTTAAGAGAAGTTTCTTAGTCTATCAATTCCTTCCCAGTACCAGGAGGAAGGTCTGGACATATTTGTTCCAAAGTTATACTAAGATCAAGATAACTGACCACATACACCTGTTGTCCTGAAATGCTGCATCCTGCAAAGCAAGAAGACGACGAGCATCTCAATGCTTGTCCTGCACTGTGGCTACCACTCCACCCCACTCACTGTGACCGCAGGCTGGATGTCTCTCTGAAAGAAGGCATTGTGTAAGGACATTCACTGTGGCCTTTGTGTCTCAGCACACAAAGTAACTCGATTGCCACCACTGACTTGGCAGGTCCCGTTAGGGTTCATAAAGTCAGTTGAATGCATTACACTGCCTGGACTACTTGTTCTGTTGTTCATGCTACATTTATCTCTGCTCAGGAAAGCCAGACAATGTGGGCACTTCACTTTACTGTTTTTGAAGAAATTCCTAGGCAGAAGGATCAAAATATTTCATGTGGTCTGGGCTGCAAGATTGTCCAGTTTTTTCTTTTCGTTGCATGAATACAGAGGCTTCCTGGGATCCTTCAACCTCATGCACAGATAAGGGCCCCACTGCAGATAAGATCATGTTCTCATCTCTTCCTTTGATGATCTGCAGATGAGATCATAAAAGGGCAAGAAGCCCTCCAGTGTCTCCTTGGTCACACTGGCTTTGTGTCTGTATCCTGGGCCAGGCTTATTTTGCTTCGAGGTGGGGGGATGTCCTCACCCAAAAGTTATTCCATCATCACAGGCTGTTTACATTTTAAAGAATTTTAGTGAGTGTAGTTCACTCTAGTTCCTCAAAAATGCCACACTCTTTGTCCTCAAAGTCTCCAGCTTAAGAAATATCCAAAAGTTTGTCTTCGGGACATTCCCAGAATGCAGTCAACTTCAAGTAGCAAAGACTGCATCTTTCTAAAGATAAAGATCCAAGTCTGCAGGCTCAGAGTAGCTGAGAGTTGATAGTATTTTGCATTCTACAAAGATTCAGTGGAATGTTATGGTCTCCAGTTACTTCTAAGAGGATTGTAGGACCACACACACACACACACACACACACACACACAAGTATATTTACGATTATGGTTCCTAGTCCATTATTGAAGAATTGTGTTTTTATTTTAAAAATATGCAACCAATCTGAACTTTTCAAATAATATACAATTCCTGAGCATTGGTATATATTCTACAATTTTATAACAGAACTTAATTTATCATTACAGGAATAATTCTGGAATTTGGTGACATGATTTTGAAAGAAAAGTAAAAACTAATTTTTTGCTTCAAATTTCTTACTGAATAATTTAAACTTCTGTGACTTTAACCTCCAAATATTCTGGCCATCTTAAAATAAAACTGGTTTTCTAGTAATATCAAGTTTTGCAGATAAAATCATCCATCCATTCATCTATCCCTCTGTTCATTCATCTATCTAGCTACTCCCATTTATTTCTTTCTTCATTCATGAGACTATATTCTCATATTAGCAAGTTGGGTTTCATTCTGCTGTCTGAAATTACAGACAGAATCACCTAGTATGAGACGCGTCTCATGCGCTTCACCCTCTTTCCTTCACTAGAGTCAAAGTTAACTCACTTTGGAGATTTTGAAAACCATGTAGAACTATAAAACCTGGAGAATCTAGGGAATTCCTGAACCATTGTCATGCCTTGGGGAAGACTTTGAAGCCCTAAGCAAGGGGAGGCATCTGAGCAGGGAGCCAAACTGAGCTTCTAGTAATTGAACTCTTGAAGTTGGAACAAAACCTGGAAAGAAGGGGAGACTCTGACCAGAACCATTGGCAGTTTCCTACTCCCCCTGAGGCATTGAGGATGATCCCACCACCTCTGGGCCTGCAGCAGGTCAGTAAGAACGACCCACACTAGCGTGAAGGTCTGGAGTTGCCAGGGAAAAACCACTTCTATTGACAGTGAGGGAGTATGGGAAAGATATAGGTAACCAAATGCTCCGGGATATGACTGAAGTCAGACTAGAGAGCAAATTACACTGATTAGGAAGACCATGCTGTCTACATGATTACCTAACTGAAGTGGTCAGGTAAGGCAATTTTTTTTCCCCAAGCAAAAAACAAAGCAAAGCAAAACAAAACGATAGATGAGACAAGTCTAATATTAAACACCCTTTTACCCTACCGATGGTAATATTCATGGTGAATGTTAGCTATAGATCCTTTTTGACAAATATCTCAAATTAAGGGGCTCACAGGTTTCTACGATTCACTGGGCGAGCATTGCTTTAGATGAAAAATGATTATGAAATAGCTGAGTCCATGGTTTTCTTAAATAAAGAAATATCAGACACATGCAGAATTACAAAGCCAGTTTTACATCAGTGGGGTTTTCCCATCCTGGGGTTGATGACAGATTTTCAGGGCACTGGTGTGTCACACCACCTGGGGCAGCTGTGCCAGACTGTGTTTATTTACTGAAAACTTAAAAGAAGCACAAGACCGCTGGGTTGGTTATGATCTTACAGAGGATTAGATCAAATAGGAGTGGGGCGTTAGCGTGCTATCCAAAACCAATGTTTAGAATCGGATAAAGGAACCCCCAAATGCAACAAAAGCCAAGTCCCCTGGCTGCTCCATTAAGATGCTGCTATGAGATGGGACCACACTAAGATGTCTGCATGGGGCAGGACCATGTTTTCTTTCTTTTGAAAGGGAAGCCATGGTCACCTCCCTCGTGGTCCCCACCCATACCTTCACTTCCTAACAAATCTTTGAAGGCCTCTTGGGGGAGCCTGTGACCCTTGCCCTTCCTCTCCATAGGCACAGGGCCTGAGCGGCCTCCAAGGGCTGGAGGAAAGTCATCATGCCTGCTGTGATGGAGGGGGTTCACAGGGTGAGGATACACTGAGACACTGAATCGTGTTACCTCCATAATTCACCTTACTGGGTCTTCCCCAGTGATGCTAGGCCTTGGAGCGGTTGCTCATGGCCGAAGACACCAGCCACTGTTCATTCCCCCTCCAGGTTGAGACTGACACCATTCTGGTCCCATCCTGCCACTTAGTGCTTAGGTGATCGTCTTAGTCCCTTCCCTCATTGCAGGTACAAAATACCCAACACCCACAATTTAAGGGGGGTGAGGTTTATTTTGATTCACTTTTCAGTCCATTATTGACTGGCTCCAAGGCAGGACAGCATGGCAGGGGAGTATGGGGGAGGAGAGCTGCTCCCAGGATGGTGGACAGGAAGCAGAGCGTGAAGGGAGATAAACCTTTTCCTGTCACACCCACAGTACTCACCTCTTCCCACCACACGCCACCTCCTGAAGGCAAGTCGGCTCTAACGCTTCCATAATCCAGTCAGCTTCTCACTGCCCTGACTCTGAGTGCCTGAGGCTGTTGGGAGACATCTATAAATACACCATAACAGTGCTCTTGGGCAAGTGCGCATATACTCTCTGCCTCAGTTTCCCTGTCTATCATGGATGGAGGCGACCATTCCATTCCATTCCTTACCGGGTTTGTGTGAACATGTAGTGAGGTTATTCACTTAAGTTACCTTGTCCTGCAGTGCATGGCTATCACATGAAATGTGAAAAATAAAAGTTATTTCAGCAACTGGACATCTCTATGTGAAAACCTGAACCTCACGTCTTACATAAAATGTAACAGGGAAGGATCCTAGGTCTAAGTTTATTACCCAAAAGACAAAATTTCTTCAAGAAAGAAAGGGGAAAATAATCCGTGAGCTTTGTCTAGGAGGAGGTTTTTCGGTTACTCTAAAAGCAACTCATTAAATTAAAAAGTGATCAATGGGACTCCATCGTAATTGCAAAGTTCTGCTTTCTGAAAGACAATGTCAATAGAGAGGAAAGGCTACGGAGAGGGAGAGCGGGGAAATGTTTGCAAAACCCAGGGCTGATAAAAGATTTGCGTATTAAGTAATCGTGTCTTAATAATTAGAAAACAGTGTGACAACAGTGAGGCGTGAGGAGACATTCAGAGGACAAATCAGCCCCGAGGAGAGAGGCCACCACCGTCAGTCCCCAGGGAGAAGCCGACACTGCCACGAGGGACCAGTTGCTAGAATGGAACACAACACCGCCGGACCCGAGGGGCCCCGCCAGCTGCAGGATGGCGAGGGGGCCCCCAGCAGAGGAGGAGCAGGAGAGTCGGAGCCCTGGACCCCGGGGGGGTGGGCATCTTTAGGGCAGGAAGGCAAGAGCTGCTGGGGAAGGGAGCGTCCTTGTCCGGAAGCAGAAACTCTTAACAGAGCCGCTGGACACCGAACCAGCCCGCTGAGCACCCCGGGGTCTGCAAAAGGAGACCCTGCACGGCGAGCACCGCCACCCGCGCCACCACCCCACGCTAGCTCAGACGCTTGCGACCGTGGAATCTGGCAAGAGCATCATTTCCGCAGTTAGTTTACCGGCGAGCTGGGGGACGTCCTCACGCCGGCGAGGGGTCCCGGAGTGGCCCTGGTGCGGACACCACGAGGGCAGCAGAAGGCGCTGACGGTGCCTCTCACAGGACTCGGCTGCCGGGTGGGGCGCGCGGTTGCAGCGCAGAACAGCACTGCTCTCCGGGGTCTCCCACAAGCACCCTGACCTCTGCCCTCCTCCGAGCCCCTCCTGGACCAGAGAGTCTGCCTTTGTGTTTCCTGACCTCTCCCCAGCCTATGCACCTTCTGACTTACATTTCAGGTTTTTCGTGGAAGGGAAACTGCGCTGTGCGACTTTCCATCCTGGCTGATTCTGCTGAACGTTGTGGCGCGCTCTTGTATTTCGTTTTCCTGCGAGAACCCTGTTTTCCAGGTAAACACGCACACGCAGGAGAGGAGTCTGGGGGACCCAGCGGCTCCTGGCTACACAGCAGCCCGCCCCCCAGCAGCGTCCGCTTCCTGCTCAAGCCGGGCCTGCAGGAAACCCCTGGCCTCCGTCATCCTCGGCTGGGAAGCTCCGTGCGCCTGTCCGGCGCGTCCACCGGCTCGGAGGCCGCAGTCCCAGGACACTTTATAAAGGCTGGAAGGAAACGTGCAAAAATGGTTCGCGGTGGTTACCTCCAGCTGGGAAAATCAGCAAAGACCTTCCCTTCCTTTCCTTTCTTCCCTGCCTTCCCCTCGTTCCCCTCGTTCCCTTCCCTCCCTCTCTCTTTCCTTCTTTCTCTCTCTTTTTTTCCCTTTCTTTCCTTCTTTCTTTTTTCCTATCTTTCCTTTCTTTTTCTCTTTCCTTCTTTTTTCTTTTTCTTTCTTTTCTTTCTTTCTTTCTTTCTTTCTTTCTTTCTTTCTTTCTTTCTTTCTTTCTTTCTTTCTTTCTCCTTTTCTATCTTTTCCCTCTCTCTTTCCTTCCTTCTTTCTTTCTTTTCATACCTTTCCTTTTTCTTTCTTTCTTTCTTTCTTTCTTTCTTTCTTTCTTTCTTTTTCTTCTTTCTTGTTCTTTCTTTCTCACTCTGTCTTTCTGTCTATCTCTGTCTCTGTCTCTATCTCTCTTGTACTTTCCATATACATCCACAGTGAGTGAGAACGTCATAATTTCATATTTAGGGGAGATGGACCAGGCTGCAGACGGAGCTTCGTTCTGGAGGGCTGTCAGAGCCCGAGGTTGGCCGCAGTGGGCTGGCAGACTGCACAGGAGGATGGCTGTCTGTGGGATTGTGGCCTCTAATTATGGTTCAGCCCTGCTCCAAACAAATCATACTCTTGCATTAAAAATTCTCTAAGGAACCATTTTCTTAATTGGTAAACAAGGGAGATGTCTTCCAAGACGATGACTCTAGCTCTTGCTTTCCGTGGAGCGAAATGTCAGCTCTGCATTTTGCCGATTAAGATGTTTGGGGAGTGATTATTCCTGGAAGAGGCAGTTTTTGTGCAGGTATGGTAGTAGCTGTGTGTGTGTGTTCATGCTTATGAGTGTGTGCACACGCTTATGAGAAGGAGGACAGACCTGTGTTTCCATGCGCATGAGCGCTGAGAGTCTTGCCCTCCAGTCCAGCGTCCCCTCCTAAGGTGTGATGATCCTGCTTGCTAGGTACCAAGTCCCACATGAAAGAAGCCCGTCCACGGACTCAGCAGCAAGCCTGACTTCCTCCTTCCTGCCTGCTGAGTCCTGCAACCATGACACGACTGGGACCTAGAGGCAAGGCCTGCAGATACCCAGTGAGTAACCAGAAGCAGAATAAAGCTTGGCTTCACTGCCTTATTTTGTATCTGCCTCCTTTCCTACTGTAAAACATTGGGTCAGATTTCCTCTCAGCTCTGCATGTAGACGTGGTAATCACCTCAGGAGTGCTGTCTAAAATCTAGTTTATTAGCCCTAAATTTACCTGACCTACCTCTTCCCCCTTTCAGATTGAGAATGCCAAGATAAGAGAAACTACAGAATTTTTTAAAAGTTTGCAAGATTATTCAATTGCCAGGTTTTACAACATCCTGTTCTAGGCCCTCTGAAGTGGGCTCCTAAATGTCCTAAACCGTCAACCACCGTGGGTTCCAGAGTCTTACAGAACTGGTGGCTCCTAATGAGACTGTCCTCACCCCCAGGGAGCAGTTCCCGCCTCTGAAGCCATAATTTCACAGCCTCAGGGGACCGGGGTGCCCGAGACATCCAAAGCACTGGGTATCCGTGAAGATGAGCTTCCTTGCCGTTCCGGGAGCCAGAGGTTAAACACAGCCACTTTAGATGATCAGGGGCATCCAGGGAAGAAAGTTCACTTCAAGAGAGCAACAAGCAGAGGCTGCTTATCTCCCCACTGCCAGGCCACTCGAGCTTCAGGAGCTGGGTCCTGCCAAACAAAAACAGCACTGGGGGGACAGGAAGCCCCACTTCAGGGCACCTACACGGCTGAAGCGAGGCTCCACGGGGAGGGGCAACCCCCGCAGAGGGTGTGGGGTCTGTCACAGAACAGGTGTGTCCTCATCCAGCCCCTCTCACCTCTCTCCACTGACGCATTCATCTGTCATGTGTCCCCATGCATCAGTTTTCTGCCTATCATCTGCCTACCTGCCTATCTATCGATCCTATCGATTTCATCTATCGTCTTTCTGACTAATGTATGTAATTTATCTGTGTAACATCTTCCTCTCTAATCTAAATCTAATTTAATATATTTATCTATCATCTAGTATATTTAATCTATCATGCAATATATTTAATCTATCATCTACCTACCCTATTCTATCTTATTTCATCTATCTAATTTATTAAATCTGTCATCTATCTAATCTAATCTATCATCTACCTCATTTATCCGTATCTATTATCTATCATTTATTTATCAACTATCATATCTGATCTATAGTTAATCTATCATCTATATCACTTTTCTAACATCTATGTAGTCTATCTAATCTAGCCGCCTATTCATCACCTATTTTACGTAGCTATTAAATCTGTCTAATCTATTTAACTTATTTATCATCTATCTGCCTTATCTAACAGCTATCATTTATCTAAACCATCTATAACTATCCATCTAATCTATCCATCATCTATCTTATGTATCTATCAAATCTATCTATTTTAACCTATTTAATGATCATTAATTTGTCTTGTCTAGCTAACATCTTTCTAATTATCATCTATCTACCTAGTCTATTCCTGTATCTAGTGAATCTATCTTAATCTATCCAATTTATCTATCATCTATCTATTCTCTATCCTTTCTCATGTAACTTTCATTTATTTTTATCACTATTTATGTAATTTCCTTTTCCATATACATCTGTTTCTATCTCCATTTTATATATATACACACACATAGGCATATCTGTATCTAGGTATCTATTGAAAATTGATATCTATCTATATCTATCTATCTTTTTGTTACACAAAACACAGACCATATTCTGTCAGGCTAGTGTTTCTAAGAGCACAATTTGGGACCGCAGTGTTAGGGTCTGTGACCCTTGGCATGCTGCTGACAGTGTAAGAAAGTAAATGAAAGACGGCCCTGATCATTGTGATCTTGGATCCCAATGACAGGGCTGCAGGTTGAGGCTGTGGGAGGGGACAGAGGGGGTTAAGATAGACGTCCACGATGGGGGGCGATGGAAGGATTCTGGGAGCCTCAGATGCCGGCTGGGCCTCTGAGGACAGGAAAGGACCGCCTTGGAGGAAAGTTCAGAGGGCGAGAGTCGCAGCAGCTCAGTGCCAGGCACTGCCAGGGTTCGCTGGGACTGGCCATGACATCAGGGAAGCAGTGCAAGCAAGGCAGCCCTGCAGACGCGCTCCAGCTCACATGCATTGCCACGGACCAGCAATGGCCCTGCAGGCAGCGGCGGCCCCTGCGACCCTGGAGGGCAGAGGGGATGTTGTGATCTTGCATCCTGAGGACACTTTAAGGAGGAGCCTTTGCTGCAGGTGGAAAGTGAGCAGTGAGAAGTGTTTACAAGTGTTTGGCTTCCAGTGCTCTCTGTGCCAGGACTGTGGGCGCTGAGGATGTGCGCTCCAGGGAGACTGGCAGGTGCAGGGAAGTGGGAAGGCGCAGAATTCCTGGGTGAGGGGGACCATCTAGGGTGAGTTTGTTCACAAGTATTATCACCCACTTAATTTTAAATCAGCTTGTTTTCCCTCTGTCTAGGAAAAAATCTCTATGCATCCACCCATCATCTCTATCTATCTATCTATCTATCTACCTATCTATCTATCATCTAATAGATCAGATGAGTGTCTAAAGCATTGTGACTTCTACTTTTATTTTTACAAAATATAAGGATCTAAGATAACTTCTTTTTTCTAGAGTTGTTGAGCGCATAGTCATAGACACGAGATAAACCTACCGACTGTCAATGTTTGGTGAACAGAAACATTTTAAGCTGTTTCAATTCTATAAAACGTGAAACTGTCAACATACAGGTGTGTGTGTGACAATGACATTCTCTTTCTGTCTGAGACTTTGAGGGGGTCAACTCCCAGAATAGCATCTGCCAGTGGTCACTGTTGTAGTCGGAATCCCTGCATCCCTTCCAGGAGGAAGCACTGGGGATTTTTCCCCTGCTGACAACAAAAGCATGACGCCTTTGCCAACCCCACTTCTGAGCTCTCCAACACCAGCTGAGGCCCAGGGACTTACTGCAATTCAGAGGCTTTCTGCTATGGTCGCATTTGAAGTGTTCCCCAAAAGGCCACGTGTTACAGGTGTGGTTCCCAGCTCCTGGCTCCAGTGGGAAATGTGGAACCTTTAGAAGGCAGGGCTGGTGGGAGGAAATGACATCATTGGAGGCGTGTCCTTGAAGAGGAAACTGAGACCCCACCCCTTCCTGTCTCTTTCTTTGTGCCCAGGTCCCCACAAGGTGAGCAGCATTACTCTTCCACGAGCTCCTGCGATGATGCTTTGTTACACCACAGGCTCCAAAGCAATGACTATGGACTGAAACCTCTGAAACAGAGCCCAAATAAGCTTCTCCTCTGTAGAGCTGGTTATCTCAGGTAAGTTGTTATAGTAGCAAGAAGCTGCCTAACAGAGGCAGCACTCTATGGGCTAAGAGCTTGCTTCTTCCCAGCAAGACTGTGCTCCCCTCAGATGCCAGTCACGAATGCGGCACTGCTGGTGCTTGTGACCCAGTGACCATGTAGCAGGAGACTGCGGACTAAGTCTGGAGGGCAGGGCTTGAACGTGCTCATTTCCCTTTCTCTCCTTCTTCCATTTCCCAGGTCTGCAAGCTCATTTCCCTGGGAAGAGTTGTTATTTTCATATTCCTGCATGCTATGCATAAAGCCTTTTCCACAGGGCTAGTGTCCCAAAGAACTTTGTATTTTATCCATATTGCTCAGGATCAAAATTTCTACTCTGGTAGGCTCTCAGGGGGGATGCTCCATCAGCATTACTGTTGGCCTAGTGACTGTGTCTCCCATGGCAACATCTCACTGTCTGATGACAAGACGCACAGGTGTGTGTTTGCTGCTGTTTTGGTTATTTATTTTTAGTTGACAAACTGACATATATTTATGGTGTACAACATAATGTTTTGGTTTATGCACACCTCATGGAGTGGCTCAATCAACCCCACACGTCTATACATTACCTTTTTCCTTTTCGTGGTGAGAATACTCATCCCTCCCGGAGCATTTCGCAAGCACACTGCACATGGTTCTTATGTGCCGGGACTGTGCCCTGGCTCTCTTGAACTTCTTCCTCAGATCTACCCAGGAGTTTGCATTCTTTTCTTTCTCTTGTGCTGGAGCTTTTGCACTGAGCTACACCCCATCCATTTTTAATCTTTTTATTTTGAGACAGCGTGTCCCTGCTACTAAGTTGCCCAGGCTGGGGTTGAACTTGCAATCCTCTTGCCTCGGCAAGTTCGTACTATTTTTCCAACTTCTCCCTGAGTTGTTATTTTGAGGGCAAAACAGTTGTTGGGAATTCTGTTATTGCTGGTCTTTTTTTAAGAACAGCATGAAGTACTGCAGGAAGGAATGTGCTACCACGGCTCCCTGTTGTGGGGAGGACTCTTTGTGACGCTGTCCTGGGTGAGCAGAACCAGACTTAAAACGGGAGGGAGACTATCAGAGGAGAAGAAGGGGACCAGGGGAGGGGAGTCAATGGCACTGGTGGGAATCAGAAGGTAACAGTGATCAAAGTATATTATATTCATGTGCAAATCTGCTAGAACAAAACCCGGTGTTCTGTATAATTAATATGCACTAATGAAAAAACATGTGCATCCCATACTTCTATATTTATGAAGTATAAGAACGGGCACAGCTCACCAGCGGTGACACAGCTGTGCTTCCCGGGGTGCCGGAGGGGAGGGTGCTGGCTGGGAAGGGCTGGGTGAGGCTCTGGGGACAGGAACACTTGTGAGTTTGCACCTGGAAAACTGCCACATGGTGCAGCAGATGTGGAGATCAAGCTGTCAGCCCTGCCCCTCATGCCAGGGCACCAGATGGGCCTCCTGATGTCAGCTTAACCCACGGGGGGAAGCAGACCGGGACTGACGGTGTCTGGGTTCCCCTAGAAAAGAACTGTCTCAAGCTGAGGGGCCATGGTCAAGGGCATCAAGGTGGTGCCCGTGGCTTAACACTGAGCTGGGGATGCATGGGTGCATCCTGAGGTCCCTTCCTCCTCCTCCACCTCACCTGCCCACATGCTGTCCATGCAGTGCTGTACTGCACATGGCCTGCTCAGCATCACACACACACACATGCACACATGCACACACAGTGTCAGCTCAGCCAACACACTTATTTTGAAACCACCAATTTGTTGTGACTGACGGATTAGGGAACATAATTTTCAGGGAACTCAAATTCTGTGTTTATATCTACATAAGTTTGTTAGAGAGAAATATGAGGTGAATGCAGAAAATTGAGTGAGTTGAGCCAAGTCATGTGGGAATACACGAGTACACACACACACACACATTCCTCCCAAGGACACCCATCGCATCTGCTGCCAGAACTTCTGTGCAACTTTAGACAAACCTCCTCCCACCGTTTTCCCACACTGTTACAGCTTGCAGATTCGCTTCAGTGTTGTATACAAATGGTGAAGAATGTGGGCTCTGGTTCTCACTCCTTCTCCAGGCTTACATTTGAGCCTGGGTCAGCCTGGACAGACAAACAGTCAGATGCAGTGCAGAGGGAGGGAGAGCCGGGGGCATGAACCAGCACAGCCTGGGAGGACCCACTGCAGAGCAGCCCTGGTGACAAGTGAGCTGGGGGACCCCGTGGCCAGGTTGCCTGTGGACTTCCGCTGTCCACAGCAGGGGGAGCTTGCTGGGTCGTCCTTGTGGGACAGGCAGGTGTGACTGCAGGAAGGAGAGGACTCCACTGGCTGCTGGGTGGAAAGTGGTCAGTAGGCTCTGTTGGGCAAGGTCAGAGTCCATGATCCTATTTGGAGGGCAATGAAAAAGAATGATTTGCAAAATGTGACCAAAAACTGAAGTGAGGAGAGCTTGATGCAGTGGCTCTTCCTCGTCTCATAGGCTGCCCTGTGAGTGGGGTCAGAGGGGACAGTAGGCAGAGTCCCAGGAGGGCAGTCTAGGTCTCCGCTGGGGAGAGACTGCTAGGGCGTGGGGTGAAATTTAGATTCTGAGTGAAAGATCCAGATTTCAGGTAAGGGCCCTGGCCTATTGCGCCTTTTGACTTCGCTTGTGTCAGCAGAAGTGGACGAAAGTCTGTGGCCCCACCATCTCAGCAGGGCTGCAGGGACCAGCAGGGACCTGCACAGGGACTGTGATGGGCACTTGTGCTGCAGCCGAAGGGCCATTCTCACCCCCGCGGGAATCTTGGAGAGAGCAGAGCAAGGGTTGGCAGTTCCTTAAAGGGTGCGCACAGCGAGTGCAGCGGAGCCAGTCTTTCAGGGACACTCCGAAGGCTGCCGAGCAGGGGTGTCTTCCCATTATTTTCTGCATGTGCAAAGTATCTCACATTCAGAATAGAAATAGTGAGACAGAAAGAACAAAAGCAGGAGCACAGGAAAAGGCTGACTGAGGGCAGGGAGTGGCCGTGGCTGGGCAGGGGTGGCAGATCCAGAGTAGGAGAGGTGAGGGGACTTGCAGGTCTGGTGAAGACAGGCGGACTGTCACTGGGAAAGCCTGTCATTGGAAAAGCCCTGGGCCAGGGCTTCTACGGGCCAGGCTAGCAGTTACAGGAAAGTTTAGAAGTCAGTGGTAGATTTTGGTAGGGACTTGCTTTCTGCTTAGTTCTCTCAGAAGGTTCCCTTTGGAGGGATTCCTATGGGAGAAAAGGGGAAGTGCACATCTTAATGCCCCAAGGAGACAGAGCCAGAATGCGTGTCCCACCACGGAGACACAGCGCAGGCTACATTTTAAGTAAGCAAGCTCGCCTGGCCACTCGGGAACTGCGCGGTGAGTGTCATACGTTTCAGGGCTCTGGTCCCCCAGGAAAGCGGAGGTTTTGTCACCCAGGGTGATCATCCTGCCTGGGCTCCAGGAAGAGATGGATCACAGGGCAATGCCATGGGCAGCAGGAAAGAATGGCGTCGCTCTGTGCCCCGCCCCGTGCGCAAGGTCCCCAGGGTGAGCAGAGCTGAGAGGTCAGACGGCACGCAAGTGCTGTTTACACTGCCCTGCGAGATGAAAAGAACCTGACGTTTACAGCCCTGACAATATTTAGTGCTGATTTACAAGCGCTGTGTCAGTGCGGTGCGTCCACTTATCACTTGTCTAGACAATCGGGGCAGCTTGTCGCTGGCATCTTAGAACACAGCGCCTGGGAAAGTTTACAAGGTCTAGAAGTCAGAGCCTGGGCGCAAAGGGAAGAGAAAAAGAACCTGCCATGAGGACAACCCCAGGCTTCTGGAGGACACCGCAACGCGGGCAGTGTCACCCCTGGAAACTGCAAGGGCGACTGTCAAGTGAAACAGCCTCCTCCCTGGGACTGAGTATGTACCAGCAAACC
>RJWT010033173.1:0-13963 GCA_004365215.1 Cuniculus paca
TTGTTTCACCATACACTTCACGTCACACCCCCGAATCACTCACTATATCCCAGCTCTTTAACCACACCTTCCAGTCCCTAAAAACTGCCATTCAAGATACCCAACACTGCTACAGACCTTTCTAATTGTTGGCTCTGCTTACCCTTTCAGCAAGATCTATACATGGCTTATCCATTTGCCCTAAACACCTCCTCACTCCAAACCAACCCCAAAGCTAAAATTGTTGGCCCTCTGAGCCTCGCTCTAGGACAACTATGCCAAAATAACCTTTCTTGCATCTGCTATCCCAATCCCTCCAAGTCTGCCTCTAAAGTAGGAACTCTTAACACCCTGCACACTCCTCTGCCCCATTTTAGACCTCAGTTCCCATCTGCCTTCTCCATGGGCTATTCTTCGTCTGTGGCCAAGGAGTGTTTACCTGTCTTCCATCAACATGGCAGGGCTCCTGTGCCCTGGCAGTTGTAGCACCACAAGTTGCGCTCCATACTAAAGCTCAAATCATGATGGGGCTACACAACTCTTTTTCACCCCTACATCACCAAATATCCTGCAGAGCAATACCTGTCACTCTAATTCTAGGCCTCTTAGTCATTGGCATGGGCGCCAGAGGTATTGGGTGGCTACCCACTTCTATGCCCAGTTGTCTTATGAACTAAAGACAACTATTTACAGCATCTCAAAGTCCAGTGACTTCCTCCAAGATCAAATCAATTCGATAGCTGCTGTCGTCCTTCAAAACTGTTGAGCTCTTGATGTCCTGTCAGCTGAAAAAGGTGTCACCTGTGCCATGTTGGGAGAAGAACACTGTTACTTCGTAAATCAGTCAGGTGTTGTCAAAAATGAGGTTAAAAAAACCTCCAAGACCTTGCTGCCAACATAACAAAAAGGACCACCAGCTCCTCCCTGGTCCTCTTGGTGGCCCAACCTAGATTCCTGGACCCCCATAATCCTCTCCATTCTAGGTCCTCTCACCACAATTATTTTTTTGCTTCTCACAGCACCCTGTGCCTTTAAACTTTTTTCTCCAATCCAGGATACAGGCCTTTACCACCAAAGAACTTCTCATCCTGACTGACACCCCTCGCATCAGCTTCTATATGGGCGTTACCTGTCATCCCAACAACTGTATCCTCATGATGCTCTCGTTCATCAGGAAACAGTCTAAGAGAGTCACTGCCCCTCTAAACAACCGAAAACCAAAAAGGACGGGTTTTTGCCCATATACAATTCACCAAGTCATCATGGCAGTGGCCCAACCTAGCAAAGGACCCAGCGATAACAGCTTATCCATTTCCTCTTTCTTCTCCCTTGAGCCCAAAAAACTTTCTCTTTCCTTTCATGCACATGTGTACCAATGCTCCCCCAATCAGCTACTAATGTGTCACCTTGCCCACCTCCCCAAACTCCACCCCAATCTGACCTAATAAAAGTCCAACCAGTGGGAACTTGCATTCTTCTGTAACCCTCCCATACCCACAATAAAGGCCTCCTTATCTCCCTCTTTGTTTCTCAGTGCTGAAAAATCTAACACATTTCACTTCAAAGTGATTTATATGTATGAAGTAGAATTATTGGTTTTTTGTTTTTGTGGTTTTTGAGACAGGGTCTCATTATATATACTCCAGGCTGGCACTGAACTTGTGGCACTCCTCCTGCCTCAACAACTCCCACATGGTAGGATTACAAGCATGCAGCACCATGCCCAGCTTGAAATCTTTCTTCCTGTGTAGACATCCAGTGTCCAAATACCAGTTATGAAAAGACTATCCTTCCTGGGGCCCAGCAGTACCATCTTTGGTTTGGACTGTCTGTACCTGGGCTTGTTTGTGGGTTCTTTAGTGTCTTTCACTCATCTGCGTGCCTACTTGTGCACCGTAATACCTCACTGTTCTTCAAGGCATTTCTCCATAGGTCTTTCTATATCTTGCAAATCTTCCACCTTGTAATTTTTTAGTCTCTTAAATATTTTTGGAATTTTACATCTTCATATACAGTGGCACCTCAGTTCACAAACTTGATTCTTTCCTTGATTCTGCTCACAAACTGAGTTGATGAGAACCAAATCAAATTCACTGATTCGGTTCAATGTTGACCTTCTGGGGAAATTTGATTTGGTTCTCATCCAGTTCCGTTTGTGACCAGAATTGCAGAATCAACATTGTGAACCAGGTACCACTGTAAACTTTAGACTCAGCCATTAAGTTTCTCTAGAAAAACATAGAACTTTGGTTGGAATTGCATCAAGCCATAGATCAATTTGGGGAGAATTGGCAACTTCACAGTACTGTCTTTTGATCATGATTCTGGTTTGTTTCTTGATTTTTTTAAAATAATGATTTAAATTTTCTGAAAAGGTATAGTCATGGTTTTTTATAGTCTAGATGTTTAAATTTTGATGCCATTGTAAATAAGCTTTCATAAGTTTTGTTTTCTAGCTGTTTATCAGCGACATGAAAACAGGATTAATGTTTGTGCGTTGACCTCATATCTAGCAGTGTACATAAATAGCTACTTACCACACTGTCACAGACTTAATGACTTAAAATGGCACAGATTTATTTACTGTATGGTTCCACAGTTCAGACGCCTGAATGGGCCTCACTTGGCTAAAACTGAAGCATTGGCAGGACTGAGCTCCTTCAAAGGCTGAAGTGGGGCACACTTTGCCCTTGCCAGCTTCTTGTACTAGTGTGTCTACCTTCGGATGGGCCTGGCCTCCTCTGAATGGACAGGAACCCTCATGAGCCACATACAAAATATATACAGTTAATGTGCATAAGTAACAAAGCTTACTTTATTTTTAAATTTTATTATAATAACTTTTTTTTTTATCTTTTTGAGACAGGGTCTTGCTATGCAGTTCAAGTTGGCCTTGAACTCACTTTGTAGCCCAGGCTAGTCTCGAACTTACAACAATCCTCCTGCCTCAGCCTCCTGAGTGCTGGGATTGCAGGTGTGCACCACCATGTCTGGCTTATAACAACATTTTATTTTATTTTTTTTATAACAACATTTTAAAAAACAACATAATGAGCAGAGTGTGGTGGGCCAGTAATTCCAGCACTTAGAAGGCTGAGGCAGGAGGACTGCTGGGCCAGCCTTGGGTACACAGCAAAACCCTGTCTCAAAAAAACAAAAACAAAAAACCAACAACAACAAAAAAAAGCAAACAAAACTGGTGGGGTATGTGGCTTTGTTTCTGCAACACTAACACTAATGCAGTATGTGGTTTGATGGAAGTGGCTGCAGTTCTGTGAGTCAGCAAGGTGGTCTCCAAGTTTGTCACAAATGAGTATACTGTGACTTAGGCATGATTGTGAAAGGAGGGTATTTTCCTTGGGAAAGATGGGTCTTATCACTAGGTGAAGAGACTTGCTCAAATTTTTCTTTGAGTTAAACATTTGTGTCTCTGTGTTTCATTTAGAAGTTCACAGGGATTGTATGTTGGCTGAAAATGGAATCACAAACATATCAAATAACTGATGATTTTCTTGGAAATCCTAAAACTGATTCTTAAATTCCTGTATCAAAATGGAAAGCAAGACTGCATGCTTTTCACTGGTCCCAGGATTGAGTGTAGCCAACATATCAAAATGTGTAAAACTGTTTACCATAACTTGAATTTGCCATAATTTAAATTTTATCTTGAATACTGCTGTGATTTGAAGCATAGAAAAGACAAATTGATTTTCACCTTCAAGATACACATTTAACTCATTAAACAAATGGTCAAAATCCCTCCAAAACATTGTCGGTTATCCATTTTTCCTGGCACAAACTTTCCTTTTGACTCCATAGAAGACTTGATTGTATTTTGCTAATCATGAAATCGTTTCAACATTTTACCCTGTTATTTCAGAAAAGGGAATGATTTCTCCATAGTCAGCATACATACTTTTATTAAAGAACTGGGATGCTGGGCTGGTGGCCCACAGTATAATTCCAGCACTTGGGACTTGAAGCAGGAGGACTACCGTGAGTTCAAGGCAAGCCTGGGCTACATAGCAAGACCCTGACTCACAAAAAACCAAAAACGAACTCCTGAAATTGGCAATGATTCAATTGTTTGGGCTTTATGAAATTCACAGCTTTGAGAATTTCTACCTGATGTTCATTTTCAAAGCTTTTGTGCATAAGTTTTCTTCCTGTACAGTGCACTGATAGTTCATCAAATGTGAGTTGCTGATGGCAACTGCATCATCTTCAATTAATTTTGTAAGTCCCTCTTTTTCACCAGCCATCTCTGGATCATCAACAGTAGCTAATCAGATATTTTGCCAAAAGTTAAAGAAAATTGCTTTATTTTTACTGATTCATAGAAATCATAAAGTTTAGTTCTTTCTTTTAATGGCACCAAACAAGCCATCTCTTCAGTGACATTATATTTACTATCAGTACCTCTATGAAAATAGGAGTTGAGCTGTTATCTGTCACATCAGTACTTGAATCTATCACCAAAGCATGAATTTTGAAATTAGCAGCTTTACTCTCCAAATCTCTTTGATAGATTTTCCTGTTTCTTCATTTTGCCTGGCTACAGTCTGGTGAGACAAACTGATTTTAGAAAAGCTTATTTTTTTATAGGACAAATTATATCTGCCAAATTTTTTGTGCATTCCTTCCTAAACTCACCATCAGTGAATGATTCTGATTTTTTTGAGATTTGATAACATCACTAGCTTTTATAAAAGTCTATTTGAGTTATAACTTTAAATTTTTTTTGAGATAACAGACTTTTGAGTTCTGCTATCTTGTCTTTAGGTCATTCACAAGTTTTCTTTTTCTGGGGGTTCTGTTTTCTTTTGATATGATGTTGAAGTCATGCTAGAGTAAAAAGATTAATAAATGAGCAATCATTTATTTTTCTAGCATTAGCAACGTTGTGTAAGTAATTATAACAATATCATGAGCAAAAAACTATTTGATACCTTTTTGTATTTCTTATACCACAGCAGCTAAAAACTATTCTAATATATAACCTGCTTTATTGAGATGTAATTCATAAGCCATGAATTCCACCTTTTTTTGACAGTGCTGAGTACTGAACTTGGCCTTCACACTGAGCTATATCCCGTGTAGTGCCCCTTTTTTTTTTAAATTTTGAGTCGTGGTCTCACTAAGTTGCCCAGTCAGGGCTTGAACTTCCCATTCTCCTCCCTCAGCCTCCTATGGTACAATTCAGTGCACTGGAGCCTTGCTTAGCATTCATGAGGCCCTGGGTTCAACAGAATAAGTCACTAAAATAAATAAATAAAGTACATATTTCGCCTCTAAAGTAGCCACATATGGTGGTGCACACTTATAATTTCAGCACACAGGAGGCTAAGGCAGGAGGATCATGATTTCGATGCTAACTTGGGCTGTGCCATGTAGTGAGTTCAAGGCCGGCCTGGACTGCATAGTGAAGACTGTCTCCAGAAGCCAACAGATAGCTCAGGTAGGTAAATGAGACACACAATTCAGTATCCTTGACACTTTTTTTTGGAGACAGGGTTTTCCTATGCAGTTCAGGCTGGCCTTGAACTCACTTTGTAACCCAGGCTGACCTTGAACTCACAGCAATCCTCCTGCCTCAGCCTCCTGAGTACAGGGATTACAAGACTGTGCCATCACGCCCAGCATAGTAACCTTGATTTTTGAAGGATATTTCTGTGAGGAAAAGATTTCTAGATTATTTGCTACCAGCACAGTGAAGATGACATTGCACTGTGCCCTGGTTTCCACTTGTGCTGAGGAGAAATCAGTTTTGTTCATTTGGTGCTGGAGGTCTTTTCCAGGGCCCCCATAAGCATGAGCTCCATACCTATGCAGTTACCCCCAGAAAGAAATTAGGGTTTTTGTCCAAATGTTATACAGAGATACATATCTCTCCTTCTTGGAATTTGTTGACTTTCTTGAATCTGAGAACTAGTTATTTAATGAGTTCTGGAAAAGTCCCAGTTGTTACACTCTCAAATGTTAATTCTGCTCTGTTTTCTCTTTTTTTCTAGAACTCTGGCCAGATTTATGTTAGGCTTTTTCCTTTGTCTTCCTGTCTCTTTTCATATTTTCTCTCTGGTATATGCATCTATTTAGTCGGAAACTATAAAGGACTTGAAATTATACTTGCTCTACTTGCAAGATAGTATTTTTAAAAAATTATCTATTTGCTGAGTGTGGTGGCTCACACCTGTAATCCCAGCACTTGGGAGGCTGAGACAGGAGGATCATTGTGAGTTCGAGACCAACGTGGGCTACAAACTGAGCTTAAGGACAGCCTGAATGGCATAGTGAGACCCTGTCTCAAAAAGACAAGGGCCAGGGATCTAGCTCAGTGGCCTAAGCACCTGCCTGGCAAGCGCAAGGTCATGAGTTCAATCTCTGGTGACGCAAAAAAGAAAAAAAAAATTATCTATTTATTTGAGACAGGATCTCGCTATGTAGTTTAGGCTGGCATTGAACTAACTACGTAGACCAGGCTGGCCTTAACTTGCAATGATCCTCCTGCCTCAACCTCCCAAGTGCCAGAACTACAGGGGTACACCACTATGCCTGGATCAGTTTTTTTGTTGGTTTGTTTGTTGTCTTGAGACAGGGTCCCACTATGCAGTCCAGGCTGGCCTTGAACTCGGCAGTGATCCTCCTGCCTCATCCCCTCAAGTGCTAGGATTACAGGCATGCACCACCATGCCCAGCCCTACCCTGCTAGTTTTTTATCTATACACACATAAGTATGCACGCATGTAGCGACTCTGGGTCAGATACAAGTTGTACTTTACAGCAAAAGCAGCCAGCGGTGTCCTGCATCATTTACACCTGACCCATTCTCACAGGGTGATGCTGGAGCCTGACTTTTGGAGGCTGAGTTGTTAAAGGGGAGTTGCACATGGACATTTCCCTCCAGAGAGACCTGTTTCTGAAAGGGAAAGCGCCTCGGGCTCTGTCTCTGCAGTGTGAGGAAATGTCACCAGGGAAGGGCAGGAGAGGGCTCTACTGCACTATCCTAGATGGCTCTTGGTGGGCAACCCCAGATCAATGTCATCTTTAACTTCCAAAGCCATGTGTTCTCAACATGTCCTTTGCTCAGAAGCTTTGCACCAAGTAGGAATGTGAAACATCCACAGGGCTAGATCCTTGGTGATGGGTTTCTGCCCATATGAAATTCACCAAGTCATCATAGTAGTGGTCCAGCATGGAGACAAAGCAAAAACCAACAGCATATCAACGTCCTCTTTCTTCTTCCCTCAGCCCAAAATATACTTCCTGTTTCTCCTGCAGTGTGTGCCAATGTTCCTCCAAACAGCTGCTGATATGTCACCTTGCCTGCCTCCCCAAACTCCACCCCCAGTCAGATCTAATAAAAGCCCAGCCACTTCTTAGGTCTGGTCAGAGGGAACCCGCACTCTTTTGCAGCCCTCCTGTGCCCACAATAAAGGTCTCTTTATCATTCTCTTTCTCTTTGTCTCTCAACTGCACTGAGAAACCTAACTCTGGGCACTTGGTTTTGCTTTTCCCTTCAGTTTACTGATTATCTCTTTAGCTTTGTGTAATATGGCAAAACTATCTTGTTAATTTTAATTAGTTTGTCCTTGGAAGTTCTGTTGGTGATTCTCTAGCTGTTTTCTTCAAATACTTCCAAGCTTGTCTGTTATTTCTCTCAGCATGTAATAAACAGCTGCTTTTCACTTTCCAACCTGATAGAGCTTATCTCTGTCTACTGGTCCATTCCTAGTGCTGTTTCCACGTGTGCATGGCTGTGTTGCTATTCACTGTCCTTGAACAATTACTTTTGCTAATTATTTTAGGCTAGGATAAGAGTATATTCTTCCAAACTGGGCATTTGTAATCCCAGCAGTAGGGAGGCTGAGGCAAGACGATTGCTGTGAGTTCGAGGTCAGCCTGGGTTACACAGTGAGTTCAAAGCCAGCCTGAACTACATATGGAAACCTTATCTCAAAAAAACAACAACAAAAATCAGGGCCTGGCACCCTCCAGTGAGCCCACCACTATAGGATAGAGGAGAAGCTATGCCCCAAGGCTGTACTGCCACCTGGGGAACAATAATCTTTTTCTACTCTTAACCTCCTTTGTCCTTGTATCAATTCTTTGGTTAATGAGACATGAACTCAGCACATCTGACATCTAACAGGCTAAGAGTCACTTCCCTGAGGCACTAAGGGATTTAGATTTTATCCTACAGGTAATAGAGACCTTGGAGGCTTTTACTACTAAGTTCCCAAAGTAATTTTATAATTACTTTGGACCTCTTTATCTTTTTTTTCCTTTGAGAAAAAAAAAATGCTAAAGGATATATACAGAAAAGTACAAAAGATAGACTAACACCCACATACTCACCAACCAAATTTAAGAAATTAAATTCTTTCCTATTTTACTTTTTTTTTTTGTAGCGGGGATCAAACTCACGCTTACACTGCTGAGCTAAATTCCCAACTTGTCCTATTTTTCTTTCAAACGCAAAAAACATTTTGGGTATATTTTAAAATCTCAATCTCCTCCCACCACAGGTAACACTGACTAACCTACATACTCATAATTCTCCTCCATATTGTTCTCTGTCTTTCCTTTTTTTGGTTTTTTTGAGACAGGGTCTTGCTATGTAGCTCAGGCTGGCCTTGAACTCACAGCAATCCTCCTGCCTCAACCTGAGTGCTAGGATTACAGAATCACACCACCATGACCAGCTACATTTTGTTCTTTTATTAAATATCTGTCACTATCACTATGAGTTTTTGTTTGTTTTTGTAGTGCTAAGGTTGGAGCCCAGGGCTTCGTGCACGCCAGGCAAATCCACTACCATGTAGCTGCATCTCCAGCCCTAATTCTTAACTCTTGGCTTCCTCATCAGTAAAATAAGACAACAGATCAATCTCAGAGTTACCGTTAGGGTTGCAAATTATATGTAGAAAGTAGCCACCATGGTGACTGGAATTGGAAGTGATTCAAGACCTGGAAAGCTCATTCCCTACTAGTAACCTGTAAGTTACTTTCTAGGAATGTAGCAACTCGGCTAACAAAATGCTGGTCCAGCTGAATCTACTTACTATTTCCTAGACTTCTGATCTCTCATCGTTCCAGCCCCTTCATCCAGACTGTGGCACAGGGGTGCTATTGACTTACACTGGTGGCATCGTACCCACCCCAGTGTCAGATGCCCACCCCACCTCACGCCATTAGTGCTTCATCTCCTGTGACCAGAAGACAGAGGAACCCGAAGAAAGCCTGATGTTATGCGAGATGCTCTGGAGTCAGGCAGCTCTTAGCTCAAATCCTGTCTCCAACATTTAATCACCAATTGTTCTTTCAGCACTGAGCCCTCTTTGTGCTTCAGATCCTCCATATGTAAAAAGAGAACGATTTTACCCACTTCCCTGGGAAACAGAACCCTTACTGGGTATTTCGCATTCTTTGAAGCCATTTATTGCACATATTTAATCCTAGCAAAACTCTAAGCAGAAAACATCTCTCCCACGTGACAGACGACAGCGGACTTTACACCTGCGAGACACTGGGGGGCAGGCGCGCTGGGGCCTGGTTCTCACTCAGGAGGTTGGCGGGGCGGCGCCGGAGTCTGGCCCACGACCACCCGCGGCCACGTCCGAGGCCCTGAGGTACTGGGACGAGCAGAACCGCAGTCGGCCCGGCTCTTTCCGGGGACGCTCGCCCCACAAGAGGACTGAGGGCCCAGGCGGGCCAGCGCGAACCAGGGGACCCTCGAGACCTCCAGCTTAGGGACGGGACGCCAAGAAAGGACCTAGGCCACGGCTGGCAGTTCGCGGTTTCACACACGCCGCACTCACCTCTCTCGCTGGCTTGGGCCGGGCGGAACCGAGATCCAAACTCCGCGCGCTGCGACCGAGTCCCCAGAGCGCGCGCCACCTCACTTCGCGCCGCCGCGCCGGAGATCCTGATTGGCTGTATCCGGAGGCAGATGCCCAATACCATGGCTCCTATCATTTGTCCCCGCCCAGGGTGGGGCCGACGTACGGCGCTGGGAGGGCCACGTATTCCCAAAACCCAATCAGAGTCCCCAAGGGAAGGTCAGGTGACTGTGGTTCTACGATGACTTCCGGGGCTAGGTGGGTCCTTTGTGTTTGTGTGTTTGTTATTAAAGGATTCAAAAGAAGTAGGAACCCGAACAGTGGTGTTATCGACAGGATCTGAGACTTCCCATTTCCCACAGGCCAGGCCAAGTCGCGGCGTCCCCATCACTAGATTCTGATCGTCTAGCGCTGAGGCTTTGGTGAACTGGCCTTTATGCCCCCTTTGGTAACACTGGCCTCTACCTCACCCTTACTCCTGTGCACGAGTAACTGGAAATTGTCATTGCTGGGGAAGTGGAATGATAATCTCAGATTCTTCAAGGGATACCGAAGTGCCTGAGTGGGACGCTTAAATTTCAGCTGACTGTCCCCGCCACCCACCCTGTGATGCCTGGAGATCTTTTCTCCTCTAAATCTTCCCACCCTGTCTTCCCTCCTTTCCTCCTTTTTTTATGAAAAACCGAGGGCACGTAAATCGATGCAGCCATTATGGGAACTAGCTTAGTGGTTTCTAAATAAATTAAAAATAGAACTATCCTCTGACCCAGCAATACCTCTTCTGGCATTTTCCCAAAGGAAATGAAATCACCTTCTCCTAAAAATATCTGCACTCCCATGTTCGCTGCAGCATTATTCACATTAGCCAAGTTTAGAAAACAAGCTAAGTGTCGGATGAGGCATGAATGAATGAAGAAAATGATCAAAAAAGAAAAATTGTAGAATATTAGCCCGAAAAAAGAACACAATCTGGCCAATTTGTCACGACATGGGTGAGCCTGGAGGACGTTATACTAAACGAAGCAAACCAGTCACAGAAAAATACTGAATGATCTCTTACATGAAATCTAAAAAAATTCAAAGCACCTCGAATATACAAAAATAG
Source organism: Cuniculus paca (assembly GCA_004365215.1). Classification (NCBI taxonomy): domain Eukaryota; kingdom Metazoa; phylum Chordata; class Mammalia; order Rodentia; family Cuniculidae; genus Cuniculus; species Cuniculus paca. The sequence continues at coordinate 10,924 of RJWT010033173.1, forward strand.
AGAAAACCATTAGAATGGAGAGAGCTGTAGATCAGAGTATACAAAAATAGCAGATATGCCAAGTGTTGTCTGTCTCCTCTCTCCTTTCCCCTTTCCCCTCCTGTGTCCTCTCTCCTCTCTACTGTCCTTTCTGTCCTCTCTTGATTTCTAGGAAGGTCAGACATGGACTTCATCCTGAGTGACTCCATTTTTATGTTTAGTTTTGTCTCCTGGACCCTAGCCCAAAACAACGGGGTCCTGTCATTTTTATTTAACAACAATAACAAAAATATATATGTATATACACTCCTATGTTTATTCTAAGATATTTTATTCCCTTTTATTTTCTCTTCCTGTGTCTAGGGTTGATTTCTTCTCTACACCCCTCCACCCACCCCTTTGTTCTTCCTCTTTTAGTGGCGTGACACCATGGACCTTAGTTTTTGACTTCTGTCTCCACTAAGAGGAAAAGAGGAGGGGCAAAGCCTGCCACCACCTCCTTGCAGAGGCCTCTGTCTGCAACCTAACCTGTTCCCTCCTACTTTTTCCCACTTAAAATCTTTTAGAATAGATTATATTTCTGGGTGTGTAAAACTTTTCTGTTCTGTTCGTTTTTCTTTCCTTTTCTTTTCTGTCTCCTTTCTGTCCAGGACTATTTTCCCCTTTCCCCCCACTCTGGGCATTTATCTGGTGAGCTCTTGGAGGTCTAAGTGGTCTCAGCTGTAAGCAGTGACATCCCTAGCTTGTTCCATCAGCCTTAGAGGGGCTGCTATCTGTACCCTAAAGGGCAGTGGCGCACTGTCCTGATTTGATGACAATTCGGTTTTGTCGAGATGCCTTTATTCACACTCCATGAATGGGTGGTCTTCATTGTACAGAAGAGAATGGAGACACCATGGGTGACAGCAGGGACAGGTTTCTTATGGTGAGAACCTGGAAGCAGAACAGTGGCAGAATAACCCATGGACTCCCACAGTCAGCTCCAGGTGCTCTGTGAGCACAGGACCTTCCTCATTACACTGCTGCTGTGGGCTCTGCTGTTTGTATGAATTGAAAGTTGTTCCCTAAGAGTGGGTTTGTCTTTTTTTTTTTTGGTAGCGGGATCAAACTCACAACCTCACACTTACCAGGCAAGTGCTTGAAAGGATGGGCTAAATCCCCAGCCCTCTGACTGGGTTTGTTTTGAAAGCGAACCTGGTCACCTCTTGCTCTCTCTGGTGCTTCCACCATGTGTCATGGGATAAGGTAGCACGAAGGCCCCCATCAGATGTGGGCCCCTTGACCTTGGACTTCCCAACCACCAGAGCTATAAGTGATGCAGCGCTGTTCTTTTTTTTTTCTTTTTTTATCTTTTTGAGACAGAGTCTCATTATGCAGTTCAGGATGGCCATGTGCTCACTTTGTAGCCCAGGCTGGTCTCGAACCCACAATGATCCGCCTGTCTCAGCCTCCCGAGAGCTGGGATTACAGGCATGAGCCACCACGCCCAGCTTGCATCTCTGTTCTTTATAAGTAGTCCATTTATTGTTTGTTTTGTTGTATTTCTTTCTTTTTTGAGACAAATTTTCATTATGTAGTTCAGGCTGGCCTCAAACTCATCATTCTCTTGCCTTAGCCTCCTGAGTGCTGGGATGACAGGCGTGCATACCTGACTACTGTGGTATTCTATTGTAGCAACACAAAATGGATTAAGACAAATAGTCACTTAATTTCTTATTTTTGGTACAGTACCATCACCTCAGCTATGCCTGGGATCCTCAGTCCTCAGCTCTATTTCCATCTCAAGGGACTGGAATCTTCTTGGCAGTAGGGCAGGGGGGACCACAGAGGACCTCGGGATCTCACTGCGTCCACTTAATCCTCCTCATTTTGGATCTGCTCTTCATGTAACTCTAGAAATACCTGATCCCATCTGTCTTGGTTACTTTTCTCTCATTGCTGAGACAAAGTACCTGACACCCAACATGAAGGGAGGAGAGGTTTATTTCTTACAGTTCTTGGAGATTTCAGTCCATACTTAGCTGGTTCCAAGGCAGGGTGGCATGGCTGAGGGGGCAGCCTGGCTCCAAGTGGCAAGAGCAAACAGGGCAATAGAGGAGCAAAGCACACCTTCTTCCCTTCCTTATATAGTATGCCGGCTCCACCCCTGGGCGGGTGCAGCACTCACACCACCAATCCCAGAGCTAGATAACAAACCAATCATAAATGCTAGATTCAGCTACCTCCAAGGTCACATGAGGCTTGGGGGGCCACCTAGAAACAAACCATAACACCATCCATTTCTGTCCCTTTTTAAGACACGGTGACGATGTTATGTGTCAACTTTCCTGGGCCCAGGGATACCTGGAGACTCGATAAAGCATCACTCTGGATATTTCTGTGAAGGTATTTTGGATGAGACTCACATTTAAAAATCAGTAGAGTTGAGTGAAGTAGTTTAGCCTCTGTCTTACAACAAAACATCATTCACTGGGTCCCATAAGCAGCAGAAATGTACTTCTCATAGCTGCTGAGGTCGAGAAATTCAAGGTGAAGGAGCCTCTTCCTGACCTGAAACTCTTCTCTGAGGGAAAGATCCCTCTCCTGTCTCTTCTTACACGGGCACTGATCTAGACATGAAAGATGCCATCACATACCAGAGTGGGCGGGGATTCATTGTAGGGGTTTGGGGACACAGAACAACCCCCAATAATGTGAGAGGGCCACAGCCCACGAGAACCAAAAGGTAGGAAGGAGGCATGCTTATTAAGAGAGAAATAGCTCCCAATAGTTGGGACTTAATGGTCCTCCTGGTTCTCGTTAACTCTTATTTATCTGACCATGCCTGGTCATCCTGACTCTACCTTGGGCCTCTCTAGCCATGGTGCCTTCCTAGCTGCCTGCTGTCTTCTATCTAACTTGCCTGTCTATAACATGCTGTTGGCTCTTCCTGTCTGATGCCTTCGAATTAAAACACTAGGTCTCCTGTTCCACGGGCTAATTATAGGCTTTCAGTTTACCAACCTAGTTATTGTGTGTGAGCCAATTTTTAAAATAAAATCTCTCTTCTTTCCTTTTTTTT
>RJWT010033174.1:0-13940 GCA_004365215.1 Cuniculus paca
GTGCGTGCTTAAAAGAAAAAATTAAGAATACAGAAGGTATATGGTAAAAGGTGGGTGTCTTTCCTCCCCTGAACGTAGCCTCCTTCTAGAAAACACTGTTACCAGATATCTATGTTCCTTTACAAATACCGTTAAATTACAAGTATGCTTCTGCATGTACATGCAGCCTCTGCCACAAAGAACAGAGTACCACATGGACGGACTATCTTATGTTTTGCTTTTCCCACCACTCTAATGAAATTTTCAGGTATTTCAAAGGATGTTTTCTTGCTTTTAACCATTAAAGCATTTCACTAGTGCAGGTGTATATGCATGTACTTAAACACACGATTTTTAATGGAATTTAGGGAGGTAATTACAACTCAAAAATAACTGTGAGAACCTGAAAAATTAGTTTTAATAAAAATCACATGCTAGTAGTGAGTGACTGCCAAACAGTTAACGTCCTGGTTCTCACACCTAGTAAGCCAAGATCCTCTGCGTATTATCATGTACTACCTCTGTGCTTCATAAAGTAACCCAAGAGGGTAAACATGTAGCTAGGACTACAATTTTATAAAGCTTTTTGTAGCTGATGTATACTTTTTCCCACTGGGTTTTCAAATCCTTTAACAAAGGCATCCCAAACATGTTACCCACTATCTGTTTCTCCTCTCATTTAGTTTACAATTAAAGCTGACAGGACTACTGTAGAACTATTCTTAGGAAATTTACATAACTCAGTAAGGAACAGCCTTTGAAGCAGTTAAATTTCACTACAACTTTTTACCTTTTGGTATCCAATGGGGACTGAGAAAATTCAAGTTAACATTCAGATTCAGTGTAGTGAATTGTAATAAGCTAGGAATGGAACAGTATTTCCTTTGTTAAAACTGCCATTTAATGCATAAACTTTCTAAAAAGTAGGCTAAAATATCATTTAATCTCTACATGTACAAGATCTATTTAATCTCTTGTTAACATCAATGATTTCTAAAATTATTTCCAAGTTTGGTATCTTAGATAACACATCCCTGATTTGCTAGCCTTGTGCTTCCACAATTATATTAGGAATACATCTTCTGAAGGTGGGATAATTTATTTCCCAGAGACTCTAGGTGTATATTTTTGACCAAATTTCCTAGTACTAGTTTGGTATATTCCACTGTGAATAAATATAATCCCATGAATCCTTAAAAGGACCAAACAGAGGTAGAGTAATGCAGGAAAGAGTGGACCACAGGGTCAGAGTTGTTGGATTCAGTTCTTGCCTCTATTACTTTCTGTGTCATTTTGAACATTATCTATCCTGTTCTTAGTTTCTTCATGCACATAATCTTTTGAAAAACAGTATTAACATCTATCTCTATAATTATTAGGAGTAAATGAAATTACCCTGGTAAAGATTAAACACTGTGTTAGTCATAGGGTTACCACTCTCTGATGTCAGTTATCAGACATCTAAAGTAGATAAAAATATGAAATCTGCTTTATGTTCACATTCCTCTACTGTATTTTTGTCGCTCAACCATAAACTTAAGTATCAATATTTAGAAAAGTGTAGTTTTGCAATTATGGCCTTTCTGTTAAGACTCAAATGCATGAAACTCACCTTAAGCATTACCAGGTAATCATCATGGCGCTGAATCTGAAGGAGGTTGGCCAAAGCCATTACACCAGCCTTAAAATCGGGATTATTTACTACAAAAGATTAAAAATGAGCAACAAAGCCTTTGTAGCTCAGCAAACACATAACAGACTTATTTGTGAACACAGAAACTTACAGAAAGCATTTTAAATTTTCCAATAACAACTAATCTCTTTTCTGCAGTGACACACAAAAAAATGCAGTACAGAGTATCAGCAATTTGGTAAAATAATAAATGATTTTCCCATTAATATATTTCACCAGCCAAACTGAGTAACCTGATAAATGATTAACTTAACTCACATACGATCTGTCCTGTCTGTAACTCTGTTTGTGAGGCCCATTTATGTGGCACTTTTAATTACCACTTCTTTCTAAAGCTATTAATTTAATACACAGATCCCTTCAATGGACAGTTCTCCCTAAACCTTTTCTCTAGGCAGTGGCTCTAGAGTGCCCAAGAAGCTTATTCGTTCATAGTGGTAACTCACAAATTACAGGTCAGAGCGGAACAGTGAAAATGTCTATTTAACATATCATAACGTATCATATCATAACATAAGCTATGTAATTAGACTCTTCAGATTTTTAAGAAAGGGAAAAGAATTGCTAAAAGACATATGGGACTTAACGATACATTTTACCTCACAGTCTCACAGTCACTGTGACCCACACGATTAAATATAAATCAGAACCCCAAATAACTTGGTGCAAATCAAAGAACAGCATTTTAAAAGTCAAACATGCAATTCCAAGGGTGGGGAATACAAAATACTACATAGAGTAAAATGCCAGTATCAATGCTATCTAGTGAAGCATTCTTAACTAAAACTAAGTTAAACCTGGACTTCACACTAGGAAGTAAAATTTAAGAAGCCAAGAATGTTCACCAATTTTATGCAGATCTATACTCACCATCCAAATTGATCAATGGCTCTGCATTTTTAGTTGCATTGTCGGTATTTTTTGCATTGTCAGGTGTTAAATCCTTGTATTTTTCAGCTATAAAAAAGGCAAAAATATAATTTGTAGAACTTCAACTTATGGTAAAATAGTGTTTATTTACTGAACTTAACTGAGGTGAACTGATTCTAAGCTGAGTTAACTGTAAGCGTAAAAATGATTTTTTGCTATACAATATCTGATAAAAGATGCTGTATTGAAGATTTGCACTTTACTAATCTACAATGCTTAATGGAGCATTTGACATAAATATTTCATTAACATTTCTAAAGACAATTATTTTAAACATCTACATTTTAGCAGTGGAAGTCTGCTTCTGGGTACCCTTTAAGAATGAAAGGAGGTTACATAATATTAACTACAAGCTTATTAAAGTTTTTTTTCCAAAATCTTTCAAATGGTACACACAGAATTCTAAAAATCCTGCTTTCTAAAAAATCAGTTAAGTACAACATCATACACAAATCTAAAACTTATCATGGAAATGTGAAATTCAGAATCCTAAAGGTAGACTTTATTATTTTCATTTGAAAAATACGAAGAATTCATGAATCAACTTAAAGCCCAAAGTAACATTTTAGGCTATAGTACCTATATAATTTGCTAATGAAACAAGAGGAAAAAAATAAAAGCTTTAAAATTTAAGAGAAGTTAGATTACAGTGACTTCCACTGACTAAATCTGGCATTATAAACACGGATACATGAGGACAAAAAGTAAAAATAAGTAAAAATAATCTGCACATACGCAGATTTAAACAAATTGGAGAAAAGGGAAAGCTCCTCCTTAAAGTAGAAAGCTAGCAGACACAGAAGGAATAATGCAACTGCACATACACCTTTTAGCAACCAAAAGAGAAGTGATTCAGGCAAGAATTAAACATGCTATAACTAGATGGGAGACGTCTGAGTAGCAAAAGCATACTAATATCCTCACAGTCTCTCCCCAGAGATAGGTTATGACATTTACTACAAAAGGGAGAGCAGCAATGTAACGGTGCACACGCCTTCATTAAGTGAAAGCAAACATACCACCATCACACACTTCTCGGTATGGAGCACCGGACACAACACACCGTTTGTGTTACTTCTAATGAAAGTATGAACTCGAAACCTCATCATGAAGAAATATACAAACTCAAACCGAGGGACATGCAACAAAATAAATGACAAAACAGTTTCATAAAGCATACATAAAGACTAAGGAGTTTTTAAAATTATAGAACCAGAGATATAAAGCTGAATGCAGTATATAATCCACGATTACTTTAGGTTTTTTTTTTTTTGGTGGGGAAAGGGGAATTCTATGAAGAACATTACTGACTGGTGAAATGTGAAAAACAAGTATAAATGATGACATTAGATAGTTATACTCCTGATTTTGATCACTGTATGTGGTTAAGATAGTCATTTTTAGAAAGGGTAAAAGAATTATCTGCAGTTTATCAAATAGGTTACAAAAACGTGTGTGTATGTGCTTGTACGCAGCATAAAGCAAATGAAGTTTGCATAATTTAGGTGTACAAAGTCTTTATACTAGTCCTACAATTTTTCTGCATTATCTTGAAAGCCTATCAAAGTGCAAGAGAAATTTTAAGTTAGATTTTAATCACCTTGACAAGCTAGTGAAGGACTGAATAATGGTATGGCAATTTATAAAACTTTGCAATGGTTCCAGCATTTTTAAAATAAGTAACTTTTTTTGAGTAGTAACTTATCTATGCAAAATCTCAAAAGCACATCAGTGCCTCCTGCTGCTGATACAGCATTACTTCCACCAATCTTGTTCTTGCGTTCTGAATTTTAAGATTAAATAAAACTTTTTCTCTAGGTTGATAATAGACTTTTGATACCATTTACCTTTTTTTTGGCACCGGGGATCGAACTCATGACCTTGTGCTTGCCAGGCAGCCACTGTGCCCACTGAGCTATATCCCCAGCCCTACTGTTTACTTTTCGACTGTATGCGGAGTTCTGTTTTCAATATCAGAAAATATCTCACGCACAAGCTTCTTTTATTATTAAAAAAGACTATGCCATTCCTGAGAAATAAATATACGTATAGCGGTAGGGACAGCTGATCACATGGCACCTACCACAGAAGGGTAACATTACAGAAATGGAACAAATGAATACACAAGGGTGAAGCAGAAAAAAATCAGAATGTGACGATGAATTTATTTGGGAACAGCTGATAAACACTTTTTGATATGGTGGAGAATACTTTGTTGCAAATTAGCTCACAGCAGTTCCTATCCACCCAGAGCAGGACAAAGCAAAAGACCTTATCAAAGATCCAAGAGATCAATTAATGCTAACACGGCTTCAGTGCTTTCGATTATATTTATTCTAAAGGAACACAGCAAAACTATTTTCTTTGTACAGTAAAATTTGTAAACTATTTTCTTTGTAAACGAAAGTAAAAAAAAAAAGTGTCACATTAGAGCTTAGACTTCTAAAATATGAAGTCTGAGGCACCAGCAAAAACCAACTGGGTGATGTCCAAATAGGTGCATTAACATGCATGGACGCAGCATCTGGCGTGCCATTACTGAAGCTGGTAAGGACCCGATGTGTGCAAGAAACTGTCAGGAACCGGGGATGACAGAATAATGACCCCCGCGCCCCCACAACTGTGTCCACCTCCCAATACCTAGAAACTACAAGGCAAAGGGACTTGCATCTATGTCTAAGTTAAGGACACCCCAGATGGGAAGATTATCCTGGATCATCCAGGGGAGCCCACTATAATCACGGCGTCCAATACAGGAAGGAGGCAAAAGGATCAGTCAAGAGACAAAGATGTGACAATGGAGGGAGGGGCAGAGAAACTGAAGACCTGCGCGGCTAGACTTCAAGACTTCAGAAGGTAGAGAAGAGATTGATGCTGGACTTCAGACTCCAAAATAAGATAATGTTTTAAGTCATCGAGTTTGTGGCAACATGTTACAGTTACAAGTGGGGTAAGTAAGACAAGCAAAATGGAAGTGGTCAGTGACTTAGATGGTAAAGAGTAAAAAGGCTATGAAGTTCAGAGGGAAATACTACTTCTGCTAGGAATAAAAACAAGATGGAGTTTAAAAAGCTGGGTAGAATCCAGATGTGTAGAGACTGAAATACCAGGGTAAGAAGTCTAAAGTTCCTTCTGGAGAAAACTGGAAACCAATGATTTTTTGGAATGAAACTGGAGCTCTTCTTTGCAAACAAGTGGCACTGTAAAACAGGTTCATGTTTTGGAGTTAGCCAGGTGAGCCATGCTGCTAAAAAGGGATGGTGACACCAATTGGAGACCAGAAAGTACTACAATAATCTTAGCAGACAGTGATGAGAGGCTGAAATACTCCTGTATTAATAGCAGTGGGACGGGAGAAGACACTGTACAATAAACAGACATGGAAAACAATCGATGGGGGCAGGATGAGAGGAAAACGGAGAAGCCAAAGATATCAAAGAGGCTCCAAAAGCAGAGGACTAGAAAACTAGAAACGACAATCCCATAAAAGTGAAAACATAAATGCAGGCAGGCTGTCGATGGGCTTTTCAAAATGAAATGTTCTAATGAAAGGAAACATAAAATTTAATGCAAACTGGACTTTACTATAGGTACCACGATAGTATTCAGAAGCTTCTAGTAACAGAAGTACACGAGAGAAGACAACATAAAGAACACTACACCTATTTTGGCCTACGCCATACACTGACATTAAATACACGTTTCAGACTTGTGAAATGACTGCTGCAACCAACACTAGAAAATCCCATTGACTCAGGAAATACTAACAATTTAACGTAAAAAGTTAAGGTGTAGACTATGAAAGACAGCAAATTTACCAAAATAATGTTACTTTGTTGGAAAGACACTCATTTAGACTTTTCTACAAAACGTCACTTCTCACAGAAATGGGAGACAACAGAAAGTTGCTTTTAGCTTCTTGTGATAAAAAATGAGCCACAAGTAAGAGCATAAGACAAAGAAACTAAGTTCCTATACTTTCACACTCCTCCTTTCTCATCTGCTCTCTCTTTAAAAAGAACACATCTCCCACAAAACATACCATTATCTCCATATTCAAGTCTAACAGCTAAGCCGAGGAGCCAGTCAATTGCTTCTTGTCGATCCTGAATCTTGAAAGGACAGTCGACATCTCTGAGATACTGTGAAGAAAAAAAATCCAGTTTCAGTATATTATTGTAAAATCACAGAAGTAGAAGACTTGTAAGAAATCTTAGTTTAAATTTCTAATCAGTTACAGTACTAAATTATATAACTCAAAGAGACAAACACTTGAAGTGTTCTATCTTAAGAGAAAAGTAAAATATTTCCATCGTGCCTTGTTGAAATTTTTACCTCTGCAGATCCTATATGGGACACCTGAGAGCTAGACTAACCTGCTCATTCCATAGGGGAGAAAACTAACGCCAAGCAGGACTGCCATCTGCCACCGATTATGTGACTTAGATCCGAAACTAGACTAAATTTTCTGATTCTACATCTCACTACACATAGGGCAATTAAAAAGGGCAATCTGAAAAAGAAGGCTATATAAATAAATCAGTTATCTTCTAAGCTAACTTTTACATTATGGAAATGCAACTGAAAGCCATGTTAACATGCACATAGGCTACGAGTAGTACGATGTGTACAGAAATGAGCCCTATCCTTCAAAGGAGTCTTTTAGAAGATGAAAATCTAATTTCAACCAGGAATGGTGGTGCAATCCTTAAATCCCAGCACTCAAGGAGACTGAGGCAGGAGGATCACTAGTTCCAGCTCACTCTGGTCACTTTAGATCTTGTCCTCAAAATTAAAATAAAAAAATAAGAAAGGGCTGAGATGTAGGTCAGTGTGAAGGCCCTGGATTCAATCTCCAGTACTGAGAGGAAAGGAAAAACAAAAAGAAAAAGAAAATTTGAATTCCAGCAATAATGCTATCACCTTTTAGTCACAACTCATTTTTTAACTCAAAATTTTATTCCCTTACTTAGAAAAAAAAAAAAATCACCTCATTGGCAAATTTGCTCATCTCACAATAATACAAATCATAATAAATCTGTCAACACTAAAAAAAGAAAAAAAATTTAAAAGATGTGACTCATGATCTAAAAGTAACAATAAAAGAGATACTTCAAATATGCTTATGCAATATTACCATTCCAAAGAGATCAAAGTGATATGTGTTTGGGAAGTTCCAATATATTTACCTTTAAGTTATCCTACTTTGTCACTCCTGATAGAAAATTTTTTATATTCTTTAAATTTTAATCTTCTTTGAATACTTCTCTGCATGAGTAGCTCTATACTATCTTCACTAAGAGAGCCATAGGTGGTAAAATAAACAAATATAAACTCCCAATAATATATTTCAAAGCCTTAAGACTAAGGCCCATTGAAAATTTCAAAATTTTTCAGAGCATAGAAAAGCAATCCAGTAGAAGTAGAGGCAGTGGCGATAAAAAATACATAGCACCTGCTATGGGCAGGCGCTTCTGTGAACAGCTACACAGGTACATTTCCCCTAACAAAGCCACTGCCATGCGACAGGTACCACTGTTAGTGCCACTTACTGGTGAAAACATTGAGCCAGAAGGAAGGGTCAGCACACCTGCCCAAAGTTATAGCATGGGTGTACAATGTACAGAATCCTAACTCATAAAATAGTAATTCTAAAGAGAAAATACCCAATCCCTTTGCTCTTCTTCACAAAATATAGCTTCTAAAAATGTTTAATGCAAGTAATGAGATTACAAAATGTGGTTTTTACTTCAATTTGAAAACAATTTTTTTCTGTAAAAATATTATTAAAATTAAATCAACAGGAAAATTAGTCTAGTCACAGAAATACAATCTTTTTAGGAATATTTCTTTCATACAAAAGGAAATCTGTGTACATTAAATATAAGAATATACTCTTAGTTTTAAGCATGTCAATAATGTCTTTTAATACAAAAGATGTGTGAGAGCTGCACTGTTCAGTCTAATATAAAAATTCTGTTTTCAGGGCACTAAATGAAAGTAAAAGTACTATTTATATAATATCTAACACATGTTAAAAGTTTCACAATGTTTCTGAAGAAAATTATTTCTCATACTCAAATTTTTATAGGAAAAGATGACATAACTGTTTCTAAAATCAAAGTATGGTTAAGGAAAAAGTTAAATCCTAATTCTAATAGTGATTATTATACTTTAAAAGTAAAAAGTAATTTTAAGGTCCTCTTCATACAGTTTTTAGAAATGCTCTAGGTACTTTTACTTTATTTGCCAAAGCATTACCTTTTCAAAGAACTTGGGCCAGTCACTGCTGGGGATGTTTCTTAAATTACCTCTGTCTTCAATCTTGTAGTGTCTGATTTTCTGGTCTTCAAGCCAAACAATAAAATTTCTAAATTCTGTTTCATCTACAACAAAATAACATATAAATTCACTAGAAGCAGTCAATAAAATACTTCCTTGTCCACAAATGCTCTTTTGAAATTTTCTTAACCCCTAGGTGTTAGTTAACTGAAATGAGAGAAGTAGGAATTCAAAATACGGACTGATTATAATATTCAACTTCGGAAGTAAATTCACATTCTGGCTCCACACATTTAGTGACTGTGAACACAGGTTCATCACCTATATATTCTGTGCCTCACGATCTTTAGCTACAAATGGAATAATAACAGGACTTACCTCATGTTTGAAAAATTAAATGAAGTAAAAATGAATTAAAACTGTACATAGCAGTTTTGCTGTTCTTTAGTTACTAATATTCCAATTCCTTTGGGAGGGGGCTGAAGACTGGGCAAGTGTAAGCTTATAACAAAGCAATAATAAGGTAAAGCAAACAGGAACCCAAAGAGCAAAATATCAAACGATAAAAGGAGTCACTGTCACTACTACTGTCATGTAGTAGCTACCTGCAATATTAAGTGCACTTGTACATCTGTTTCTTTTAATCCCTACCAGGTTAATATTCCCATTTAGCAAGTTAATATCCCCATTTTACAGATCAGAAAATTGAGACTTAGAAGATTTATGTCCATATCTAATCTACTACCACTGATCCTTTTTGCTGTAAAAGGCAAAGTACAAAACCAAGATACTAAAATTTGATGCTCTTACAGGAAATAAAAACTCCCACCCTGTCTAGAAATGATTTCCAATTTGTGAGTTCGATACAACAGTGAGTGCTCTATTATAAGCTGAACTTGATGATCCTTTTCAAACTTCCTCGTCTATCACAGGCCAAGAACTACAGAAGCGAACGAGGAGTGATAGGCAGTAGGCGAGTTAGGACAACCAGCAGGGTCATTACTTCTTTATGTTTTAATGGCACAAAATCCCAAATAAATGTATTTACAATTCAACCTCCCCGCTCGCCCGGCTACGAACTTTTCAGTACCAGATTTCATTATGAGCTGTCTCGCTCGGAAACTGCTTCGTAGTTCTGACCGTCTCCCGACCTCCCGACAGGCAGGGAGTGAGGACTCAGGTTTCTCAGAATCCGGCGCGGCCGGCACACATCGGGTGCTCAAAGCTCCGGCCCTGGGGAGCCCCGGGGGGAAGGATGCCAAAGACCAACGCGGTCCCTGCTGGGTGCAGAGGGCACCGGGTGCGTGCGGGGCGGGGTGGCGGTGTCTGGAGTTAAGCGGGCGCAGAAAGTGGCCACGCGGAGGCAGGAGGGGGCCAGGGAGTCTCCGACCCCGAGGGCGGCCGGGGACGGCGGCGGGGCGCCAAGGTGCGCGAAGGAGACGCGCCCGGAGACCCCGGGGGAGCCCAGACCCGCGAGTGTCCGGCGGGGAGGCGCGGTGGGGGCGCCGCGGGAGGAGCGGCCGCCGGGACCAGGCCACGCGGCCGTCGTTCACCTTTGCAGTTGAAGCCGGCAGGGTTGTGGTAGTCGAGAGCCGTCAGCTTGCGTCGGAACATGGTCCCCGCTTCTCACTCGCGTCCCCCGGGCCTCCGCCGGGAGAGGAGAAGCGAGGGTGAGCAGGCTGCTCAGACACCGGCGACGCGGCGAGAGGGCGGGCCGACGCCGGGGACGCTCCGGAGTGACGGCGACCTTCGCCAATCGCGGCTTAAGGGCGCCGGCCGCCGGCAAATCTTCACCAATCGCAAGCTCGCTCTGGGGAGGCGGGGCCACGTCGGAGCACGTCGACGCTCAAATAAACTTTATTGTCAGCTTCCTAGTTGTACAACAGGCAGCGAGCAAGTGGGCAACCAGCTTCCTCTTGGCGCAGAACGCGGACAATAGTATCTGTAGGCTTTCTGGCGTCAGGCTATATCCCTCATTGAACGATAGAATTCTGTTCAGTGTTTTGAGTGTATTCATTCATTCCTTGCTCCCCCTACATACTTAGGCACCTTTCTAACACTGCTAATAGACTGAAAAGCAAGGTCCTTGAAGTACCATCTTCTAGACCAACTGGGAGCGATCCACAGATAACGGGCAACTGTACTGTATTACTATGTGATAATTCCAAATAGCACCAGTCACCTAGTGAAGTCAGAAAGTGAGGGTTACCCTTTTCTCCCTCAAATCCTGAACTACAACATCTAGTAGGTAATCAACTCCTGGCATTCTGTCTGTCTTTACCTCTCAAATCCCTCACCTTTCTGATGCCACTGATACCTCAAATCTGGCCTTCATCACTTTTGCTTACTCCACTTATTTTTCAGGGCCAGTTTTGCCTTCTCCAACCCATTCCCCTACACTGAAATGGGATTGCTTTTCTAAAACAAACGTCTGTCCATAACTTTGTAATTTTCCATTGCCTCCTAGAGATAATCAAGACTTCGTCCCTACCTGCTTTTCAGACACTGAAGAGCAGCAATGAGCCAGATAGATAAGGTGCCTGCTCTCACAGTTTAAAATGCTAATGAGAGAAAGAAGTGGAAAAAGATAAACACATATGTACTCTGGCTTGAAGATGGTGAAGAGTTCACTGTATAATCAAAGCAGTAACTTATTTTGGGGGATGAGGATGTGCAAAAGGAAGAAATGAGCAATAACATGGCCTAGAGAGGCAAGAGCTTTTGGATGTTGGAGGATGGGAGAGAATGATAGCTGGCAAGACTTTAAACAAGGCAGGGGCCTGATTAAGAAATGCCTTTCCTGACAGACCAAGGGAAGCTATTGAAGCTCTAAAGGTTAAGACAACTATATATATTTCATTTTATTTCAACAAGGGATAAACACATATTAGCATCTGTGGGACGTATAAATGCATAAGCTGTCATCTCTAGTTCAAAGAAGTTTTAAGTACAGTAACACGGTTGTGTCAATACTTCTAACCTATAGTTACAAAGTGATAAGGGAATTGCGAGAGTTATAAAGTATACTGAAGCACCAGAATATGGTTTCAAAGGAGACACTGTGAGATAGTCTGTATTTTCTGATTAAGTTGGAAAAGAGTGAATCAAGAAATCCAGTTCAGGAATGTTTTGTTTCCAGTGAAAGCTGACCAAAGATGCAGCTATTTTCACATACTGTGGTGTACCTCAGTTGCATAATTAATTAAATATTAGTTGCACAATTAATTAAATATTAACCAAAATGTGAACTCAAAAGGGAAAATAATAAGAAATATTAGCATATAATCTCAGAGAATGCATTTCTTAAAGAGGCAGTTCTTACCATTGGTTTTCTGAAGTTGACTCTTTATTGCAAAAAACGAAGTTGTTTGAGCCTAGTTTAATCTTTCTGTTTCAAGGTTTCAAGTTGTCAGTTACTTGAGCCTATCCCTGGTCATGAGCCCTCCCAGGCGTAAGAAGTTTGGAGAAAGATTCAGACATAGACTGCTGAAGGGGCCCACCAGACTTGAATAAGGAATAACGAAAGTCCTGGAAAATAAGTAGAGCAGATTATAATTATCCCATTTTTAAAAATTTTTTTAAATTTTATTTTGAAAATAATACAACCAAACAAAACAAAACAGAGTAAAGTCAATCAAAACAAAGCAATGAACATGGAATATGACTTTGAAACAGTGTAAAAAGAAAGAAAAAACCAAACCAAACCAAAACAAAACAAAAAACAAAAAACAAAGCAATCGATAAGGCTTCCATAATGGCTCTTGTTATCTGCAGTATACCTGCCCATACCATCAGGGAATTTATCCCATTTTTAAATTAAAAATCCATTCATCTTCCCCCTCCTGCATTTGAAGGCATCATTTGGCCAAACGTGAATAAAGTATCCAACAGGAAGTGAATCTTAGACAAACCCATTTCTGAAGACTAGGCAATCTACACACTTCGAAAAGGGGAAACAAACTTTTATTATCAAATGCCCTCAGCTCCAATCTAATGATCGATCAGGGGTTGATAAGCCATTATCTTTCTGTTGAATTGCTCAATGAAGTTTTTACACGTCGACTGTGTACCACACACTCTTTCAGGCACGTTGGTGGCATCTGTGAACTTTAGCTACAACAGTGTGTGCCGTCAGGGAGCTTACCATTGCCAAGGGAAGACAATACAATAATATGTAAGTTACTTATTATTTTAGAAGGTGATGCGTACCATGGGGAGACCAGGCATGGTGGCACACACTTGCGGTCCCAGCTACTTGAAAGGCTGAGATGGGAGGGAGGATTGCTTGAAGGGGGTAGTGAGGTGGTGGGATATGATGTGAGTTGCAGTTTTAGGATGGCCAGGTTTGGCCTTATCGAGAAGGTGAAATGTAAAGGTCTGAAGCAGAAAACGGAGTTGGCCACGTGACTATCTGGGAAACAGAATTCTAGAAGGAGTATCTGGTGCAAACCCAAGAAAAGAATGGTTTTTATATTTTTAAGTGGTTAAAAATCAGAAGAAGAATATTGTGTGGCACATGAAATCTATGCATAATCGAGATTTCAACGTTCGTAAGTAAATATGTACGATAAAATAGTCACACCCGTGTCTTTACTGGCTGCTTTGGCAGCTCCGGGGCAGAGATAAATAGCTGCCAAGAGACCATATGGCTCACAAAACCTGAAATATTTGCAAAGGTGTATGGGATTTTAGACCCCGAGAGGAGGCAATTTCAATGTTATTAGCAGGACAACACCTATCAACTAAGACAACTAACTGGAGGTACAAATTGCTCTTCAAAAGTTACCTTTACAACTTTTAACATTTTTTGAAGTCACCAGTTTCACTGGACTCCTTTGTTCAAAATATCCTTCCAAAGACAGTAAACAGAACAACTTGGTAACACTTCCAACAAATGGTAACACTTAGCAATGTTCACAAAAGGCTTCTACAGTCTAGTGAATGTTATCAATTGAACACCTCATGAAATCAAATTTTTTTGGACTAACTGTTTATTGCAAAAAGGTCACACTTCCTGGGGGAGCCTCTTGGACAGAGAACATCTACTCTACCTCTG
>RJWT010033175.1:0-13938 GCA_004365215.1 Cuniculus paca
GAAAATACTCATACATACATAGAAGACTTTGTAAGACTGCTGTGAATCAATGTTGAATTATCATCATGGACATTTAAGGCTCAGAGAGAAAATCTTAGCAAAACATTCCAGGAAAAATGTGACACACAAACCAAATGGTTTATATAGAGCAGTAGGAAGACATGGGGTTGGAAAGTGAGCTACATTGCAAACATACTGCACTTGCGTTACACACAGTGGAGAAGCACCCAAGGTGATGGGAAAAAAGTTTTAGCAGTGTGGCAGGTGGAGTGGAAAGAGAAACCAAAGGTAGGACTACTAAGCATAAACCATTGCAGCAGTTAAGACAAGTGGTAAAGAAAAGCATGCATTAAATAGTGGCAATCAGAGTGCACAAGAAGGAAAAAGTACATGGCATCGTGTTGTAAGAATAATAAATAGGATGTGGGGAAAGGGTTGGAATTAGCAAACTCTTTTACCAAGCATGGCAAATGGATTTCAAATCTAAGAATGGAAAAGGAGGTATGGTGGCACACACCTACAATCCCAGCACTTGGGAGGATCAAGAGTTAGAGTTCAGCCTGGACTACATAGCGAAGCTGTTCAAAAACTAAAACAAGAGAGACTTCTGAAACAAGTTAGGGCTCTTTTCTGGGGCATCTTAACTGATCAGTTGGGCAGGGTAGCACATGCCTGTAATCCCAGCACTGCACACTCTATAGACATTTTAGCAAAACCTGCCTCAAAATTTAAAAAAAAAAAATGTAATAAGATATTTGGAAATAAGTTGCAATTTAAGATAGGTGAGATAAGAGTTAGAAGGCAATAACAAACAATAATTCTGTACATATCAAACCATGTATTCTTGGGTGCTCTTAAGAATACCCATCGAGTGGAAACAAAATCAAGTCTTTGTAACTTACGGTAAAAACAATTTTCACCCTCTGTCCTTGCCATTCTTGATTTTAGCATAGTATTTACATCACTGTTCCTTCTAAGAATCTTGTCTCCTAATGTCAGCTGAGAAAACACAACAGAGCACACAGCCTGAAAAAGGAGTGCTTGTGGTTTATGAGATTTAAAATATTATTCTCCATCTTTGGCACTTGGTTTGAAGAGTGAAGGATGACACTGTTGTTAGGAATGAAATTATGTAGCATAATGACCAGAGGCGTGATCCTTCCAGTGAAAAAGCACTGATTTAGATTGATCATATTCTCTCACATTTAAATAAAGAAAAAGACCTAGAAAACCCCTTACAGATCCATATTGATTTATGCCTTCAACTTTACAGTCAAGGATACTAAGCCCAAGTGGAAAGCCATTGGTGTGTCAGAGGTCTGAAAAAAAAATATTTAAAGCCTCCTTCACTGAAAATTCTCTTCGCCTATTACTATACAGGTTTTGTGGCTATCTTTCCCTAAAATGAGTGTGTATAAATAATGCATAGTTTACAGAAACTGTCTTAATATGCAGCTAAAGTTGAAATCTCTCTCTCCATAAGTGCAAAGCAAAGAGAATAATCAACCATTTTAGGCTTAATAAGATAAAATATATTTTCCTAATAATCTAACAGTATTGTGAAAGCCTTACCCTAGTGTATTTTGGTATTTGATTTGAAACTATTCCATAGCTTATTACTAAACAAATCAGTAAGCCGGGTGTGGTGTCGCACACCTATAATCCCAGCACTCGGGAGGCTGAGGCAGGAGGATCATAGCAAGTTCGAAACCAGCCTGAGCTACAAAGTGAGTTCAAGGCCAGCCTGAACTGCATAGCGCGGCCCTGTCTCAAAATGACCAAAAAAAAAAAAAAATCAATAATCCTTTACCTAAAGCACAGATAAATGAGCAGTCACAGTATATAATTACCTGGTATGTACAGCCAACTATTTACATTTTTCCTAATGAACAGCAATAAGAAAACTACAGGTGACTTTAATGTGTAAAAACTGCCTTTTAGTGCTAGCTATAGAGGAAAAAATAAATTACTGGCACAAACTAATCCCCAGCCTATAGAGTCTCTGGCCTCAGCATTCTCTCTTTGGATCTGTTTTGAATCAGACTATTTAGTGCTCCCTCAGTAGAGTGGTTGTTACAGTTTTAAAGTTTGAAGATTTGAAAATGTCTCTCTGGTCCGTGTTGACTTTTCTTTTTCACCCCTACACTTTATACTGCTGAAAGCTGTATGGCAATCAGCACTATAGGCTTTTGAAATGGAGTAACTGTTTGTTGTGGGGGCTGCTCTGTGCCTGGTTAAGATGTTTTAACAGTATCTGGCTTATCACTAGATGCCAATAGCATTTGCCAGTTGTGACAAGCAGAAGTGTTCCAGACAGTCCCAAATGTTCCCTGGAAAGGAAAACTTTCTCCTTGAAGTCTTCCTTATGAAGTTGGATGAAAACTGACAAGCCAGTGAACATACCTATTCTATTTGTAGTTATAGTTGTTTTTCCAGGATTTTTCCCCACGTTAATACTTGTTTTCTCAGGTGATAAAATTCTTTTTGCTTTTTCTTCAAATGAATTTCTTGTATTATATTGAAAAACTATTGATTAAACTGACTTAAACTGAAAGCTAAAGCACCCACATAACACTTGAGTTTGTTAAACGATTAGCATCTCTGCTTCTTTGTGGAGAAAAGCCTTTAATAATTTAATAAGCAGGGGGCTGGGGATTTAGTTCAGTGGCACAAGCACTTGCCTGGCAAGTGCAAGGCTGTGAGTTCGATCCCTGGTACAAAAAAAAAAATGACCAAATAATAAACTAATATTATATCCTTTTGCTAGTTACATTAACATATGGCCTTTGAGAATTTAGAGATTATAAGGTCACCAAGCCCCTACAATTCAGAGTTAAGTTATAAATTCTAGCATGCCTGATTTAGAGTTAACAGTTCTCAATGGTATGACCCATGGATTCCTGAAAGTCTCCAAGGCCCTATCAGAACTATTTTTGATATACCTTATTTGCCCCTTGACTTTGTTGAAATTTGCACTGATGGTTTTACAAAAGCAAAAATGAGCAAGCTGCTGGTGACTTTACTTTATTCACTGCCACACAATTAAGTGAAAACTCTACTTCATGGCCTTGATGAAGCAAAATACATGTAAAATCTCAACCATACATACATCTTTAATATCTGTGTGAGAAAGAGGAAAGGCAGATAAAAAAACATGGGCATATAGTATTTGATTTTTGTTTCAAAGAAAAACCTGTATAAAGTTCTTAAGTGAGGCAGGTTTTGTTTTGTTTTTTTTCATAGAGTACCATGAGAGATAAATTATGGTACTCTGTGTGGATGTCTGGTAAATGTTTTCTCAAAAATGACTGAGTTGAACTTAGCGTGTACCTTGAACTTAGAATGTACCTGAAGGAAAACAATGAATAGTATTTGTTGCCAATTGATAAAATACAGGTTTCAAACAGAAATTTTATCTACCACTGTGAGCTTGGGAAATGTAACTTTTATATATGATGTAATGGATTGGGTCAGTATTTGGAAGATCTGGAAAACTTAGCAAACCAGTTTTCTAAGATATTTGACTGATGTAGGTTGAGAATCCCTAATCCCAAAAATCGGAATATGCCAAACTCCAAAACTCTTTTGCGTGCTGACATGATACTCAGTGGTTTCAGACTTCATATCATTTCAGACATTGAGATGCTCACCTGGTTAAATCTTTGCAAATACTCCAAAATCTGAAACACCTCTGATCCCAAGCTTTTTTAGATAAAGGATATTCAACCTGTATTACAAAAGTACGCATGGAAAAAGATCCACTGAAAGTGGAAGTGGACAGTGGATTTTAATGCAACAGTTACATTTACCAAAAATTTACTAATAGGGTTTCTGATTCCACATTGAAACATTAACCTTTAAGAAAACTAATGAATTCTGATGAAGTATCAAAAAAGATTATATACAATTACCTGACTTTCGCCCTCTGTTAATCTTCCCTACTTCTGCCTTGGGGTCTTCTAGCAGGCAAAGGAGTTGAGCAGGAAATAGAGATAATCCCTATGGATAGAGTAGAGACCTGTTTGACAAGCCCCAAGTATCATTATATAATCCACACAAAAATTCAGAAACTCAAGTTAAAAACAGCTGTCTAGATGATCATACCACTGTTAAGAGCACTGAAGCTGGGATTTGAAACCAGACTGTCTTTGTAAGACTGAGTGCTCTCTAGTAGTACTGTGATGTAAAGGTTGGCTAAAAAATGCTTTAGTTCTGCTGTCCTTCCTAGACAAAAATTTTCAAAGTTCATTATTTCAATAATACATTTCATGCATGATAAGGCTTCAGTATCCTCACAGTGCCTGACATTTGGTTACCTGAAGTGTCTGCTGAATAAATGGGTGTAATTAACCTGCACATTTCATTCTTAAGGTTTGTGATTAGTGATACATTCATGAATGTTTCATCCATGATCCTCCTTTCTTCAGTTACTTTTCTTACAAGAAAATTACATAGAAAAAAAACCTATATGCATTTTCTTTCTCTCAATTCTGTCACCTTAGGCAGGCCTCCGTGTCCTGCACACTTAGCATTATAACTAGAAACCAACTTCCTTCACAGACTCACTTGAACAAGGTATTTTTGTTCCTCACTTTTCACTTAAAGGGCCTCAGGTATAGTGAGTTTAGAATGGAACCAACCTCTCAGCATCTTCTATAGGTGGTAATGCCCTTAAAACCAGGACATCGTATCTTTCCCACTCAAAGGGGGCAAAATATACACTGTTATGTGGTGTAACTTTAATCTCTTTTGCCCCACCTATGAATGCATGAGGATTTGGGGACATTTTAGATATAAATCATAACATGTACTATACTTGCATAGATGATAAATAACACTTTATGTAGAGTTTCAAAATCAACAAGTTGCCACCATCCGTATTTTTGGAAGTCTGAGAACATATGACCAGGTAAAAAATGGGCAGTTTTTACTTACAAACAGATTAAAAATTCTTTTTAGCTGCATAATGCAGTTTTGGTTCTAAAGTTGATGTGTAACAATGTATGCATCATTGTTGCCCCGATTGATGTGTTTTGAACACAATTTTGTTTTAGTTTTTTTTTTTCTTTCTTTTTCACCTTGAAATAAAACGGATTTGGAAAAATAAAAAATAAAGTTGATGTGTAAGATGAAAACTCCTTAGGAAAATACAATATTGGAAGCTACTGTAACTTTTCTTGCAGTATTAAAAAGATTGTTTTACTGTTGAATAAACAAATGTGGCAAAATGTTAAGATTTGGTAACTATAGGTAAACAATATATACATATTGTACTTTCAACTTTTCTGAGAGGTTGAAAATCAAGAAAACTTACATGCCTTTCAGGAGCAACATATATTAGGTGCAACATAATTTAGGTCCTGTTTCTAAAAACCACAAGCTAAGAATGATAACCAATATAGTTCAGTATTACCTCATTTTACTACACTGTTTCATGTGTATGTATAAAAGAAGTCACAGGGGTTATAAATTTAACTAGAGTTTAAACCATATTTTATGATAAAGGGCTTTTAACTTAACATAGCCAAAGCACTGATACGTATTTGTTAAAGAGTTTTCATTTTCTCATACTAAAAGTTACTTAATAAAGACTTGTTTCCATTTAAAATAGAAAAATATATATTTAAATAAACACCACACCTGTACTTCTTGTGATAAGAAGCTTGCCAAATGAAAAATGAGACTGGCAAAAGAAACGGTTTCATATTTTTCACCTTTTTCTTAGGGGTATTTTTGTTGAGAAAGGAAGGCAGAATGGTCCTCTTTGTTTTAAGCATGGTGCTTTTTCTAGTATTAATTGCAAACCAGACATGTTATAAAAGTAATTATTTTTAGATTAGTCTTTTTAAGCCTTCAGAACTATGGTTTCAACTAGTACGACACTGGGAATAAGAGGTATCGGACCAGTCTTGTAAGACGATATTTTTTTTTTTTGCTCTGGTAGAGGACATGGGTAGAACTGTAATGAAACTTGACTGAATTTATAAAGATACTGGTACAAGATCTTTAAGGGCAGGAAAAGGAGCCTGAAACAGGAGGATCACAAGTTCAAACCCAGCCTGACTGACTTAGCAAGATTCTGTCTCAAAAAATAAAAAAGGTCTGGGGAATGTAGGTCAGCGTAAAGACCTTGGGTTGGTTCCCCAATACTTCAGAAGTGGGTGGGGAAAGGAGATTGGTATCATAAGCAATTAAAGGAGTAGGAGGTATCTTTTTGGAGTGGTGGAAATTGTGGTGATAGTTATAAAACTCAAAACTGTACACTTAAAATGGTAATATTTTGTGACACTTTAATCATAAGCAATTAAAATTATAATTGCTAAATGATACAGCACCTTACCATTGTCTTGGGGTACACTTCAAAATAAATGACCGCCTTCTCATCATTTCAAAATATTTAAATGGTATAGCATAGTCCTACAACCTAAAACTAGTGATTGCTGACATGGAGTGAGAAGCTAAGAGAAATGTAATCTGACATTGCTATTACAGTACTGACAGTTAAATCACAACCCTGTTTTTCCTCCTCTAGCCCTGGAATGAGGCCAGATGTAAGTTCTCCTCCATCTAGCTCCTCAACAACAACGGGACCACCTCCCAAACTCTGCCTGGTGTGCTCTGATGAAGCCTCGGGATGTCATTATGGGGTTCTGACATGTGGAAGCTGTAAAGTATTCTTCAAAAGAGCAGTGGAAGGTAGTGTGTGTTTTGAAGAGTTCTATGCTTTCTCTACTTGATTCCCATTTCTCACAGTAGACTGTAAAATTTCTACTTATATGCAAACCCCACTAAGGTTAGAAAATCAGTGAAGAATGTGGCTCCTGATTCTTCGGTAGGAAGGAGATACAAATTGATGGGAGTTTGATTAGAGAACTGAAGGTAACACTAAGACAGTGCTGTTATGTGAAATGAATGTTGTTAAATTTGGGCAGTAACAGAAGACTCATTTTATTGGAATCATGGGGTTTGAGTCTTCAAAAGCTAGTTGATTTCAAAGCCACAAACTATACCAGTTGGAATAGCCAGTACACCAGACTAAACCAAGCATGAGTGGAAACTATGAGGGGGGAAAAAAGACATTCATTTCAGCTTCCCTTGCCTTCTTTATCCTGTTAAGTCAGGGCACCATGTTAAATGATACAAACACCATTGGATCTGATCCCTTCTCTCTCAGAGGTCACAGTCACCAAAAATGAAAGATGAGCTAACAACTATAAGTACAGAGATTATAATAGAAGAGGAAGTAATAAATTCTGCCTGAAGTCAGGAAAGGTATTTTAAAGAAAATTATTTTACTATCTGAATGTTATACTAATGTAAACCTTACTGTGGTTATGGATTTAGACTAATGACAGAAACAAAAGCAGCATCTCCCTAAAGGAGTTATTCATTCCATAGCAAAGTATTATTGGAAAGGACTCTAATTTTACTAGTGAATTCTCTTGGAAAAAAATAATGTAATTTAGTTATTTGTAAAGTAGTTTCAAGGCATGTGGCCCAAATGCATTACCTGAAGCTCTGATTATATTAATTTTTAAAGAAACATAATTACTCATCCACTGTATAGGGATTATTTGTCTAGTTATGTTTGTGTATCTTTGAGAGTTAGATGAGTCATTTTGTTTGGATTACTTTTTAATACATTAGCACACTATAAAATTACTCATGCTACTCCACCCAGGTGACAAGAATACAAGTTTTTTTCTTAGCTCCCAATGTATCAACTAGAGTTGTAAGTAAAGACTGTCAGTGCAATCTCCCTAACAACGTGGATGTTATATAACACATAGGCCAAAAAAAAAAAAAAAACGGGGGGGGGGGTCTCATGTGTTTTCCCATGATGTGAAACTAAGAAAATTGACCAGTGGCTTTTTGAATGTGAAATTCAGAGGCAGTGGAGCCTTAAAAATTATGAACATAAAAAAATATTTTTTCCATGTTCATTAAAGCAGGACTATAAATCATAATGCCTATAAGGATTAGCTGTTGCCAGGGGAGAAGGGCAAAGTTGGTATTAGGGAGCACATACAAACCTTACATAAAAGCATCCAAATGTAATTAAGTTAAGCTTTGTTTTCTGGTTTATCTCCCAAATACACCACCATGGAAGGCCACATGGCCTTTGTGCCTAACCTCTGCTTTATATTAATTTCTTTAAAACGTGTTTCCAAGTAAAATTTTTAAATGTTTCATCATTTATGTTGGCTAGAACATGTAATAATAAAGCAAACATGGATCATTCAGTTTTCTTCTTTATTTGAATTTTAATGTTGTCAAAGGCCCTTTCCAGCTCTAAAATTCTTCAGTCCTTTGATAGCCTAACTCATAGTCATTCTTCTTTAAAGCCCACAGACTTTGGGGCACTAGTGTATCTGTGTATACATACTGGTCATGTGCAGGAGAGTTTAATTTTGACCAGGCCAGGAAATTCTCTCTTTAGTTTTCTTCAGCATTCCTTAAAGTCAATAACCAGTCTAAAAGAAGACATTTATTCTTTTCCTTTTCAGAAATAAGGTGAATGAAACATTGTTGTATTCTAATGACATGTGGAAAAAATGATCTAAGATCTACCTGTGGTAGTTTAGTTTGATAATTCTCTAATGCTGACAACCTTAATATTTAAGAATATCACTATATACCTGTCACTCACTCACTCTACCTTTGGGATGAGGGGCACACTTGATTTGCATATGGTGGCATAATGTTGAATTAAAGCCATTTTCCGTTAATGATTCCCATGGTATTTTAAAAACAATTTCTTCTTTCTTTAGTCTCACTGGAATCAGGCCAGAGTCGCCATAAAATAATTACTTTTGGTGAATAGTGAGTAGGGGTTTGTAGGGTACAATTCTGTTTCTGAATCTGAGAGGTAGAGTGCTCAGTTTCTTTGTGAAAATTTATTACGTAGTATTAGTAGTAAGTAGATATGATTTGGGTACTTTTATGTATGTATACTACTGCCGTAAAGCTTTATTTTAATAAACTATTTTTGTAGATGAGCTCTCGACTTTGTAATTAATGTCTATTTAGGCAAGTACACTGTTACCTTTCTTAATCATTGCCTTTGGGTCTCAGTCATGTCCTACCCAAAACAAAAACATAAGGCTTCTTTAAGACTTTTTAAACTTTAAGTGTCATTTATTCCATATAGGACAGCACAATTATCTTTGTGCTGGAAGAAATGATTGTATCATTGATAAAATTCGAAGAAAAAACTGCCCAGCCTGTCGCTATCGAAAATGTCTTCAAGCTGGAATGAACCTGGAAGGTAACGCAAATACACTGAAAGGAATTGTTCATCGCCATCATATAAAAACTGATCATTTTACTTTTTAAGACATAAGTAGACTGATATAATAATTCACTCAACTCAGTAAATATGTGCTTAACTAGCAGAATTTTGTATTATTATCCAGTAAAATAGGATGTCATTCTGTTTAAGCTTATTTGCTGGTTCTTGTTACAAACATTGAATTCAGTGTAGGCAGACTATATGCTAAGAAAAGAAATTACATAGTAAACCTACACAATTTGAAGCAACTTAACTTTTACTCCTTTTCAGATTCTCAAAACTATTTACCCTAAAGTTGGAGATAATTCTCTATTAGTTACATGTTCATTTTTCTTTTACCTTGTAAAACATTTTTTACTTATATAATAAGTCGCATCATTAACACTGATCTCATCATTAAAAACTTTACTCTGAAAAAAAGCTAGAAATCTGCTGTAGCTGAAATGGCAAGTTCCATGAATATAGTGATCTCATAGTTCATGTGTTGTTTAGTATTTGTTCATTCAGCAAGTATTCACCAAAAAGATAGTTATTAGACATAAAACGATTAAAATTTAGTGTTTTTATAGTCTACTATTTAGGTTGACAAAATAGCATAGCATACCACAGAAGAAATACTGCTGTAGAAATAAGCAGGAAGATCCACCTAATTCTGTCCTGGAAGTCAGGGAAAGCATCTTGGAAGAAATAACATTGAATTCTAAATGTAGAAGCTAAGTAAGGGTCAGATTTGTATTTTTAATAATTCAGATAAGAA
The DNA here is from genome assembly GCA_004365215.1 of Cuniculus paca. Taxonomy (NCBI): domain Eukaryota; kingdom Metazoa; phylum Chordata; class Mammalia; order Rodentia; family Cuniculidae; genus Cuniculus; species Cuniculus paca. Next base: position 10,050 of record RJWT010033175.1, read on the forward strand.
AAAGAATGGAATCTGTGTGGTTCTCTTGATAGGACAGACTAAATATAAAGAATGTAATTCCTTAAACCAAACATACAGCTTCAAGTAGGACCAGGTTACTTGACTGCAGAAAATACATTTTCCTGTAAGTTGGATACAGTACTTGCTGTGTAATAGGAATTGTTCTAATTCTAAAAACAACCCTTCGAGGTAGTGATTAATATTTCACAGAAGAGAAAATTGCATAAAAACTAACTACAAAATGGCAGAATTAGGATTTACATCCAATATGCTGATTTCAGATTGTTACTCTTTACTACTTTATCATACACTTTATCATAACATGGCAGCTAAATTAGAATAGTTGTGTCACATGATTTGTTTGTTTTGAAATGTTATCTAAAACTTTACTTTTCTCGATGGCACATAATTTTCTTAACCACCATATCCATCTTCCACAAACTCTGTATTTTATCACCCTAAAGATAGAAGGTCTAACAATTATTTTAATTTGCATTTACTTTTCCCTTTGTAAAGTGAACAACTGAGGCAGGTACATTTCTTCTTTCATAAAGATTACATTCCTTGCCCTTCTTTGGTATATTCAGTACTGTCCCTAAGAGAATACTGTAATCCTTATTCAGTCAAATAAAATAACTTCATGAGTATGAATAAGTATTTAAAAAGGCAGAGAATGTACGCTGTAATTTGGTTCGTGTGTTGCACACAAAGTGCAAGATACAAGATAACTTTATATAAATAACAAAAAGGATACTTCATTATCCTTTATAGTCATCGTTAAAGGGAAATTTCCCATCAAAAATTTGTTTAAAAATGCAAAGTTTTTCTTTTCATCTCCCCAACTTTTTAGTCCTAATTAGTATCTGTCATGTATACAGTGGACTTTTCTATGTTACAACTAATGCTGTTTTCAGCATATGATCTGTCACCTTCCTTTGAACAAGTATTTCTTGTAGTTCCCCTTATTATATATACTACCATAACTTAGGTTAATCCTAAACTGTAATTTTTAATCATTACAAATTTTGATTCTTTTAACTGATAGAAGTCATATAAAAAGAAGGACACAATTTACAGAAGTGATTTTGCTCATATCATAACAGTGTTATAAGAGTTGTTTTATATAACTGAAGTAAATAAGTTACTGGCTTACATTCAGGTAAAAATAGTATCAACAAAGTTTCTTAGGAATTTTTTTTCAGAAAAAAACAATTTCTGTTCTTCCATGTCACTTTATCATAATTGTTAAGTTTAACAGCCTATTCCTTCCAGTTATAATTCATTCTATGTATTTTTTCAATACCCACAGCTCGAAAAACAAAGAAAAAAATAAAAGGAATTCAGCAAGCCACTACAGGAGTCTCACAAGATACTTCTGAAAATCCTAACAAAACAATAGTTCCTGCAACATTACCACAACTCACCCCTACGCTGGTGTCACTCTTGGAAGTCATTGAACCTGAAGTGTTATATGCAGGATATGACGCCTCAATTCCAGATTCAACCTGGAGGATCATGACCACACTCAACATGTTAGGTGGACGCCAAGTGATTGCAGCAGTGAAATGGGCAAAGGCAATACCAGGTAAGATGCAAAGGAATGACTGAACTACATTATAAAACTTTGTGATTTTCTAAACAAAAACTGTCTTGCTCTTTGTCATCTTTATCTCATAGCACATCTTGTTCTTCCTTCTCAGTTCTTAGGATGGAGAAGCAGAAAGTCGGGTGAATATGGGGAAGGACTGCAATAGAACTTTTAACATTACTCCCTACTTTTCAGATTACTTGTCATAGTAATTTTATAGGGGATGATATAATGTCAGAACCAGCTGACATCTAGGAGAATAAAATGTATAATTACTTTTAAGAATCTTATTTTCCTTTAGGTTATTTGTAAAATTGGTAAATATCAGTGTTGACTTGTCAAAATGTAGTAAGTGAATGTAAAATATCTAATTTTTAAGATAATTTTAAACAAGTTTCCCTGTGGAACACACTAAAAGGCAACAGTATCAGCCTGGCTTAACAGATAAGAAGGAAATTGACAAGCTTATGGTTATACAACTAGAGGCAGAGCAAGAATGAGTGACCTGCTGGCCCTTTTCTATCAAGGGGGAAAGAAATGTGAACATCAGGGAAACATTTAAGTTCACTAGCTGAGTATAATTCCAAACCAGGAATTTTGTCACCTTTTGACCATTGAACTAAAAGAAAACAATGGACAAAACTCTTCTTATATAGAATGCCATTAAAAAGTTCTGAGGGGGACTGGGTCTTAATGTGTCAGATGACAAAAGAAAAGTGCCTTAACATTTATCTGTTAAGAATCTTCCCACACCAAGCTAATTGATTTAACAGCTCTGTGGCAGTTCACAGAAGGATGATCTCTGGCAACTAGAGTGTTGCCTCATACCTTGATTTCTCTCAATAGGATTCAAAAATTTACACCTGGATGACCAAATGACCCTCCTGCAGTACTCATGGATGTTTCTCATGGCATTTGCCCTGGGGTGGAGATCATACAGACAATCAAGTGCAAATCTGCTGTGTTTTGCTCCTGATCTGATTGTTAATGAGTAAGTCATATGTGAATCATTTTGTCTGTATTCATAGGATATTTTTAACCAACCACTATTTTCCTACTGGCTTGCTACTGTAGTAATTCTGGATGAAATCAGTCCTATCAGCTATCTAAGAACTATCAGTGCTTTGGGCAGATCATATGTAATATAGTACAAATACACATGTGGCATTATCACTGTCCCAGCACATACTTAAGGATTTTTTTTAAATAGTGTGCATCTGTGGGGTCAGTGAGATCTGTGGCAAATAACAAGGAATCTTACAATGATGTTTTAATTTATATAACCCTGTTCCAAAAAGGAAAAGGAGCATGAGAGAACTCATGTGGCTTCAGTAGGGACAATTACAGATGAGGACATCTCGGCTGAGGGGGTGAGGTATGGACCCAGAAACAAGTAGTATCTCTCTGCATGGCAAGGTTCACTGAGAAAGAACATGGAAACAAATTACTGGTTTTAAGAGAGACTCACTCAAGCCTTTAAAGATTTTATAAATCCGCTCTTACCCTTTAGGCCTGTGCCTCTATTTGTGAAATATTTTAGGTGTTGCGGTTGTGTCAACTAGTTTTCAACTAGTTTTCACAGCCTTTGTTGTGATTTGTTTTCTTTGTGAAGCACAGTTCTCTTCACATCGTATATCTCTCCAATGTACAGATGTCTTCAGTATCTCTTGTATACTGTATATGGTTTCAGCCTTTCCAGAACTTGGCCTCACTTTATTCTCCCATTGTTGTTTACACACACACTGCTCCCATTCAGCTAAATCATTCCTCAAACACCCTCAGCTGATGGCATTGTAAATCTCTAGTTTTTCTCACTTTACTACTATTTGTGCCCACACTTACCTCCTTTTATTAGAATGTAAACAAGGAGTTCACACACATATACAGACTGTCAAAAAAGGAAGTGTGTACTTATGTGAAAAAAGATGGAGGTTTCCTTAATTGTGAGCTCTGAATGCTGTTAAGTCCCCCCAACCCCAAAAAAATTAATGAAATTTTAAACCACATTAGAATAACAGTCACATGTGAGATAATGTGAGTAAATCCATCACTAGTTATTTTCACAACTGAGTGCCACATTAAGAATATAGACACCTGAAGTTGTCTCCTGAGTGGCAAAAAGTTTGAAAGTTAACACCAATTGATGAACATAAAGAGAAAAGGAAACTTGCAAGCACAGCCTAAAGACAGTGTATGAAAATATACCACATATTCCCTCTTGGGTGTGCCAGGTTATTAAAGCAAAGCATCTATTTGAGCTCAGTGTTAAAAGGGACAGCCTTATTTACAATGTGTAAGCTC
>RJWT010033176.1:0-13962 GCA_004365215.1 Cuniculus paca
TATGATTTATTACTTTTACTTTTCAACTAGTGCTTTTTATGGCCTGTTAAGAAATCTTTCTCTGTCCCAAGATTTACCTTTAGGATCTTCTATAAGTGTTATTTTTTGCCTCTGTAATTTAGATCTTCAGCCCACCCAGAACTAATTTTGTGACTAATGTGTAATGAGGGTCAATGTTCATGTTTTCTGTATAGATATTTAACTATCTCAGTTTCATTTACTGAAAAGATCATTCCTGTCTTACTGCTCTAAAATATTACCATTTAGATAAGTCAAATATTCTTGGGTCTACTTCTAGATTCCTCATTCTGTTCCATGGATCTATTTACTGTTTGTCCTTGTCTTAAATATTGTACCTTTGTAACAGGCTGAGTATATCTCAGAGCAAGTTCCTTACCCTTATTTTCTTCTTTAAGACAAACTATATCTATGCTTATGATGAGATTAACATAAATTTCCCTGTTCTCATAATGTATTAATTCGTCTTTCTCTGTAAGTTTGAATAAAAATTATTTCATAGAAATAATTTTAGGAAATAATTACACTCATTATTTCTTAATTTTTAAAATTGCTTGAGGAGCTAAATGTGCCTGAAATGTTTTTTGACATCATGCTTTTTTAGGACAGGGTCTTTCTGTATAGTTCAGGCTGTCTTGCATTCACTATGTAACCCAGGTTGATCTGAAGCCTGTGAAGTTTGTTGAGATAATGTAGCAAAGTATATGATAAATTTTTGTAAATATTCCATATGAAGTTAAAAATTAGGTGTTTCTTCAATCCTCTATAATACACGGCAGGAAAAGTCCGTTAACTGTCATCTTATCCTTGCTTATTCTTTATTGCTTTTTCTATCAGTTGTCAAAAGAAGTATTCATTGTTATTTTCAGGTATGTGTTTTTGGTTTTATTTGGGGCCAGGAAGTTGGTTTTCATTTGTTTGTTTGTTTGTTTTATGATGCTGGGATTGAACACAGAGCCTCATGCATGGGAGGCAAGTGGTATATCTCCAACCCAGGAGAAGTATATTTAAATTTCCCACAGTGATTATAAATATAGATATTTCTCCTTTCTAGTTCTGTCATTTTAAAATTTATTTATTTTAAGGCAGTATTATTAGATGCATACAAATACTTTTATTCTTTTATCATTCTACTCAAGAAATGGCAACATACTTTCTTGAGTTATAGAAATCTAATATTACTTGGCACTCTTACTCTCCTCCTAGACAATTCAAGAGGTCAACAATCTTAAAACACTATACCTACGTGTATGTTTGTGTGTGTCTGTGAATGCATGTACCTCCTTGATTATATTGCCAGCATCGTGGTATATTTTAACTTCATACATACTTTAAATCCCACAAGACGTTATTATTATTATTATTATTATTATTATTATTATTATTTTCATTTCTTCCCACATCTGACCTGCTTTCCTGGTATCATTCTCCTACTGCGTAAAGGAACCCTCTGTAGGATCTCCTTTAGTATGAGTAGGCTGTAAGTTTTTGTTTAATTGAAAATAGCTTTCCTTCAGCCTTCTTGAAAAATATTTTGACAGGTGCAAAATTCTATACTGGAGATATTTTCTGTTAGCACTTTAAAGATAGCCCTTATATTCTGGTCTCATTGTTTCTGTTGAAAGATGAGCTATAAGTCAAATTGTTGCTCCTTTGAAAATGATTTGTTTTTCCCTGACTGATTTTAAAGTTTCTCTTTCTTTGGTTTTTAGCAGTTTTGCTACAGTGAGGTTCTCACTCATAGTTTTTGTTTGTTTTTATCCTTGATTGGTTGTTTATTGCTGTTGGAAATTATATTTGCAGCATTACTTTAAAGATAATCTGAGGACCAGAATAATGTTCCTTTCCTCCACAAGACATCTGCCAGGTGCATGAGTAGACCAGGACCACTTTAATTTAGTCAGAGCCGACAGTGGGCTGGAACTGCGCTGCAGTTTCTGTAAGAGTGATCTGGACTGGGTTCACTCTCTCCTAGAGAGCAGGTCCTAATGATCCGAACTCAATAGTGCGATGTGTTGAGGGACAGATGGTTAAGACTCCAACTTTGTCCACTTGGCCCCATGCACTGTTTCATGCATTAGCATTTAATCTGCATCTTGAGCGGTCAGTAGAATAGAAATGAGCAGGAGGACAAACATAAATCTGTAGCCCCTCTTCTGCGGAGCTGCTGCCAGCCCTGGATGTAGTTTAGAGAAAGTGTCCCTTGCCCCATATCCCAAGCATCCTTGTGCAACCAGAAAAACCAAAAGATGCTGGAAGGGACTGGTTTGATTGAGGCAATAAGAAAATTCAAGACCCTTCCTGGTTTGGCTGTAGGCTAGATTTTAAATAAAAGGTAAAACTAAACACATAAGTTGTGGAGGATTTTCGATGCTTCACTAAGGAGACTGGGTCCTCTTTTAGTAGAAGCCACTTGGGGTTTTGTTGAAAGAAATGCACTGAACAGACCTGCAATTTGGAAAATGTTGGCAGTGGTATAAAGGGAAGTAACAAGAAGCAAATGATCAGCTGGAAGACCTGTGAGGTAGTTCATCAAAAGGTAAAGAAAAGCCAAGCTAGACTAATAGAAGGGGAGAATGGAAAGGAGTGTGAAGGCTATAAATCCAAGGAAAATAGTCTTTAAGTACTAGCTAGGAGCAAAGGCTAGAGAAAGAAGAGGAGGAAGGGTACATGAAAGATGGCCCCATATAGAAGAAATGTGTTGAGATCCAGTTCTGCAGTTCATTTAACTGCATGACTTTCCTGTGACATAGACTACTGCTCCAGACATCTGGAGGGAAAAGAAAGAAAAGAGACGGAAAGACAATTTAAAAGGGTTGTGGGATTATCTGAATTTTTAGGGTGGAAAAAAATCAGAGATTAAAAGAAGGGTGAGCATTAAGGTTTAGACTGAAGATGAACTGGGTTAAATTTTTTCTGTTGGTTTGGGATTATGGTTCCGAGACAGAGCTCTTGCCTGGCATGTGCAAGGCTCGGGGTTCCATCACAGCATGGGGGAAGAGATCTATGCTAATGACGTAGGTGACATTCAAAAGCGGGGAAAACAATCTAAGGACTCAGGCTTCAGATATTGTTAATCATTCATAGGAAGGTGGTTTGCTCAGGGCCGTGTTTGCTGATGTTGATTTGTGGAATTTCATAAGATTTTTATTACCAGTTCCTTAGTAACGGCACAACCTCCAATAGAAAAGGACTGTCCTATCATTTGCACCACTTTATGGTCATTTCAAAGATCAGAGACTATTCCTAAAGTAAATGTTGGGATTCCGTCTTTTTTAATTTCATAGGGTGCCCCTTTGCTATGTAATATAGAATTATGTTAGTTTTCATCCTAAATCAAATTTATATTAAGTGAAGATTGAAATTATTTCCTCCTAAATTCTCTTGTTTGTATCGTAACTCTCACACTAACATATCTAATCACACCCCGTTGTTTGAGTCACTTGATTTTTTGAAGGCCTCTTATCACAAACTGGTTATTGATTAGGTTAATTGGTTAAACCATTGAACTGGTAATTTAGATTGTGTCTATATGTCAAAACCTGTTTCAGTGTTTTCCTGGAGGGTTAGCAACTCAGATTTTCAATATGCTTGGGCTAAAAATAGAATTTTGTCCTTTATACATGATCTACATGAACTAATGACAAGCCATCAATAAGAGGTGACTGCAGAGGACTAGTTTAGTCAGTAATGTGTCCCACTTCATTGAGCCTCTGGTATGTACCATTCTTCATGCCAGTCCCTTCATCAGTGACAGCAATGGTTCTACTAGGCCATGTATCCTTCAAAACAAAAGGGGAACAAAAAGCAAAATAACTACAGAAAAAACCCATTGCCACTCGCCCTGCAATGTTAAAAGCAAATCTTTCTACCGAGTAACATTCTTTTGAAAATGTTGGATGGTTGAATGTCACTTGTCAATCAGTGTAGGGACATAAAATGATGATATATCACTGATTTGTACTCAAACAGGTTATATTTTAGAATAGTAAGACTTTATGGAAAATACCTGAGCCAATCCACCCTTTATAGATGAAAAGACAGAGCCCCAGTGATGTGGCCAGGTGCCATGGAGTAAGTCAGTAGCAAAGTCAACAGAAGACTTGGAGTCAGTTTACTCTGTATCCTGGGTTCTCTGTACCAACCTCCCAGGCTTCCCAGGGACATCATACCATCTAAAACCAGCACTGTTTCTACAACTGTCTTAGAAAGGAGATGTCTATCTTGTGTTATATCTGTTTCTCTAGTAAACCCTGACTGATATATCCCCCTTCCCAGAATATTTCTGTAATTCTCTCGATAAGTAAGATACTGACACTGGTACTAGTGGCTTGCAAGAACTCCCAAGATCTTGACAGATGTAATCTGAAAACATCTAAGACCATTATTGGAACAAAAACATTTAACAAGAATAGGCAGTGTCTTGGTTACTTTGTGGCTGCTGAGACATGATATCCGACACCCACAACTTAAAACAGGAAAGGTCTACTTTGGCTCAGTTTGCAGAGGTTTCGATCCATAGTCTTCAGGCTCCCAGACAGGGCGGCACAGCACAGGAGTCTGGCAGAGGAAAATGACCTTAGTGACATGGAGGCCGGAAGCAGAGAGGGATAAAGGGAAGCGGGAGGGAGACAGACCCTTCCAGGCCACACCCCCAGTGATCCTCCTCCCCCAACCAAACTTTACCTCCCAACATCACACTCAGCTATAAACTCATCAGTGGACTAATCCACTGATGAGCATCACCCTTCTATGATCCAGTCACCTCACAAAAGCCCCACCTATGTGCACATGAGGCTTTGGGGGGAGCATCTAAATATAAACTATAACAGGCAGTTTCACCAGATGTGCTAAGTAGGTAAAAATTATCAGTGGTCAGCTCAGAGAGGTCCCATTGCTGATCACGGTCAGTACACCTGTGGGGAAAGCAGCATGCAAATCCAGATGTGTCAGAGTCCTAAAGGCAGCATCCTGCTTTTCAGTGTCATTCAAGGACCCTGGTAGTGGACCCCAATAGTTCCATATAAGATATGCTGCTGTGGGAATGACAGCTAGTATGTGCCAAGGACTTACTGTGTGCTAAGGCCTGGCTTTATCCTATTACTCTGCATGGTGACCTATTGGATAAACACAGTCATCGCGATTAGTACCATTTTTACAAGAAACTGAGGTGAAAGTCATTCAGCAAGGCCTCCTGTGTGAAGAGTGGGGATTTGAGCCTGGGCAGTGGGTTCAGAACTCTCTTGGATCATTGCTTATGTTGCCATGGAGACAACCCCAGCCTCTCCAGGAGGCTGCGGGTGGCTCTAATATGACTCCATCAAGAAGTTGTGTGGACTCCCGGGTAGCTTACCAAACCTCAATGAAGGCTCAGTTTGAAAGCTACTTGAAGCTTTCAGACAACTTTTGGTTTATGAAAGATGAAATTATTGGAGTTCTTCGGGCAGTGTGCAATAGTACTGACAGAAATTGGCAGAGAAATTCCGAATCTGCTGATGACAATTAATAAACAATGGGAAAATTGATGTGGGTTGTTCAGTATATTGGACCTCTCTGGCTATTTTTCTATTCTAACATTTTTAGTTTCTATCTGGGTAACATGTCTGTGTGACTTGTCAACTCTTCTTAGCAAATTCATATCTATTTCTTAATGCTAGCATCTGAAGGACGGCATTCACAAGACACCCTCCACACAGAGTACTAGAAGATTCCAAGGTGCTCCCAGCCTCAGCAGTGTGTTCGCCACAGTTAACTGCGGACTGACCTCCTCTGCATTTGGGGCCAGGTCAGACTCACTAATAACTGTGCCTGCAGCCAGGTGCTCGTCGATTCCTGACAGTCCTGCCAAGCAGCAGGCAGTTGAGATTTTAAAAACTATCACATCTCTCTGAAGAGGAATAATAGAAATTATTTCTGTAACTCATCTTTATATCACATAGCTTGACACAGGATCTGTTACAAGTACATTCATTTATTCAACAAATGTTACAAGTGGGTTGTTTTTTTTTTTGGTACCGGGGATTGAACTCACAACCTCGCGCTTACCAGGCAAGCACTTGAGACGCTGAGCTAAATCACCAGCCTTATTCAACCAATGTATATTAAATACCTAACTATTTCAGAAATTAAGTTAAATTTTTATCTCCAAATATGTTTATATTATATACAATCCAAATATATATGTATATAAAACTCTTATATTGTTTTCTTTTTCCCGCCTACATTCTTGCTAAAATAAGCCACACTAGACAAGGTCTCTGATTCTCCTGATAGATACAGTACTGTTCTGTCCATTTGATAAGGTTTTCACACAAAGATCACAGGGAAAAAAAACTCACTTCCTGCAAGGACATCAGTGTCTTTAAGGGACACTGATAATGGTATTATCCGTTTTCTCTTCATGGCTTTGGCTCCAGAGGATCGCCCAACCCCATTCCCTCAGTGTAGCGCCCACTTTCCCATCCCATTTGTAAGAGGAAAGAGTCTGCTGTCTTCAGCTTCAGGATGCATGTGACAGAGCCACACAAATATAAGAAAGGACCAAGAACCCTGCCTGTCCTCCTCAACTCCAGAGGAGGGGGTAGCAGCCGCCTTTCCTTCTTCAAAAAGAGGAAAAGAAGAGAAGAGGTTCTTGGGCTCTAACCCAACCCAGGAAGGGGCAGATCGTGATCGCTGAGCCACAGTGCCTGCCAGGTACCCCACCACCACTGGCCAGGCGAGGCACAGGGGCCATTTCCTGAGCCCATTCACACCCAGGAAATCAGAACCTTCGGAGGTGTAGAGAGAGAATTCGAGGCAGGGTTGCAGACATCTGTAATCCCAGAACTCTGGGGAGTTGGGGCAGGAGGATCAGAAATTCAAGCCTGTCTCAAAATAAAAATTAAAGTGGGGGAGCCGCAGTTTAGGGCCAAGACCCTAGGTTCCATCCTCAGTACCCCCACATACAAAGTATGAGAATTCCTGTTGCAAATCTTCATGTATTAATTTACAAGTCTTTAACTTTGGATGAACTAAAAACTAAAACATTAATTTAAGCAGTGTGGAAAATACTGGAGCAGAGTTTATTAAAACTCAGATCCTTAAAGCACCATGTTGAGTGCCAAAAATTTACTTTGGAGTGAGTCTCTGGTGTTCTCTCCTTCTGTCCTCTTCTCTCCAGCTCCCTTCACTCTGCCCAAAGGAAGGGCCTTAAACCCTAAATCATGGTGATGGCAGCAATAACAATAAAGACTGAAGGTCAGATGCAGAGCTGCTCACAGCTAAGAAACTAGCCCTGAAAAGATCAAAGCAGACAAGGCAAACATTTACATTTCTATTGTAGACATTTCCTATCTCTATCTACCATCTATTTATCTATCTATCATCTACCTAACCCACCTATCATTCATCTAAATTACCTTCAGCCTGTAATACCAAAACTGAAATAAATTTTATCCCTGAAATAAAAATTTTCTCCTAAATTATCCCTGAAGCTAAACTTCTTAATAAGTATTACAATGTTGAGAGCTGTTATCCCTAGTGTAAGAAATAGGACTTCTGATTCCCTCTTTCGACCTTACTTACTCCCGAGCTGCCTAAACTCAAGACACCTGCAGTCCCTTTGCTCCTCGTCCTGGGGCTCTCCGAAACCTTCGGCTCCACCGATGATGCCTCCATCCTTGGCCAGGTTCTCTCTCTACCTTCCTAACTTTCCCATGGGTCCCTACACTCCTTCCACATGCTTTGCCCAGTTCAGACACAGATGAATGACCCAGGCACCCAGGTTCGTGCCATCTGCAGGGAGCAGCAGTCAAAAGCACCTAAATCAGACACTGGGTTCAACCTAGATCTTCCCGGCTGTGCCTCCGCCCCTTCTATCGCACCTCTCCTCGCCCAGGAAATCTAACGTTTTCCTATGAGCTCTGCCTTTCCCACACATCGTTGCATACATTTTATTAATGAGAAAGAGCTTCCTTTGGGGACAGTACTGTTTTGAAAAGGGATTTGATGATGAAGTCATTTTAAATCATGTTTTAGGATAAATGTAAGTTCCATCTGGACTTTAAAGAAAGAAAATAGTTGGCTTCACAGCATTGTATTTTATGAGGTGACCAGGGTTAACCTTTAAATCACACCAAAATTAAGCAGAGGGGTGAATGAGAGCAATAGAAGAATGTATGTTTGATCCTGTTTTCTGGCAGACAAACAGCTGAAGCTTGTAAGAGTTAGCTATTTCCGCCCCCTCTCTGTTCTGGAAAATACATGTTGCTGTTAAGACACACACACACTCATGCACACATACAAGCTCACACTTATTCACTCACACATTAAGTGGAACACATTTACCATGAGTTATTGGTTAATATCTGAGGGAAGAAAAAAAATGCTGGGAAGATAATGAAATCAGGCCAAGAACTTCACCTATTGAACAATGAAATCAGCTGCACAGTCAGCCAGGAAGGGGACAGAGAACAACTAAACATGGTCCTTGCTTCAGGGTCAGTCAGTCCCCACTTACCCATCCTTACAACAGAAAAAGAACCACAGCAGCCCTGCAGCCCTTCCTGCTGCATCAGAAGTAGAGACTTTGAAACATATTTTGGCTCATTCATTTTAAGAGATCGGTGTTCTGCTCTAAGAATTCACATCTCAGAGTGGATCATCAATTAACAGGAAATATTTAGCCTCTTATTATTGTATGCAGAACATTCAGCATAGTGCCTTGGGTATGGCAAAGGCTTGGCACTGTGCGGCATAGTTTAGAACATTCCCTCACATTTATGTAACACTGTTATGGCTTGTCTAGATGTCAGCCTCATGCAGTCATGGGAGGGTGGGCTTTCCAGAGGTGGCTGAGACTAGAGTGTGCAGTGCTGGGGTTCAGGGTGTGTAATTAGTAAATCAATCCACTGATTGGTTTGGCATAGTTGTGGCTAGGATTAAGAGTGTGAGTGCTACATCCACCCTAGGGTGGGTAGCCTGCATACAATCTAAGGTGCAGAAAGTGGCTTGTGTCACTCTCTCTTGTTGATTTTGCTGTCTTATGCCACTATAAACTGTTGTCCCTCTGCCTTGTGCCACCCTGCCTGGGAGCCAGCTGGTTACAGAGTCAAACCTCCACAAACTGTGAGCAAAATAAAATAAACCTTTCCTCTTTTAACTTTGAGCTTCAGGTATATTGTCTCAGCAATGAGAAAAGTAACTAAGACAAACACCTTTTCCAAACATATATTTTTTTCTTTCCTGTATTCATATACTCAATGGATCTCAAAAACCTCCTATGGAAAGAAAAAGGAAGAAAGGAAGAAAGGAAGAAAGGAAGGAAGGAAGGAAGGAAGAAAGAAAGAAAGAAAGAAAGAAAGAAAGAAAGAAAGAAAGAAAGAAAGAAAGAAAAGAAAGAAAGAAAAGAAAGAAAGAAAGAAAGAAAAGAAAGAAAAAGAAAGGCCTCTTAGGTGCAAGCACTATTCTGGGCCTTGGGACACATTAGGTAGATGAGAAGCTCTGCCCTCTCACTCAGGGGAACTTCATTTCAGAGACCAGTAAGTAAAATACCAAGTCAACCACACAGTGTCAAGGCAGTCAACATCCTGCTTTGTTTGAGACAGGGTTATAGACCCAGTCCTGGCCCCTGTACCAGGGGATGCCCCCTCACTCTCAGAGGGGTCTATTTGGTCAGTAAACCTCACAGTCCCTCTGAGTGTGTTTGGAGGTGGTAAGATCCATGGAGAATGGGGAGGGCAGAGAGCAGGTCATAGTTATTAAAAGGTAGTAGGGAAGGTAGAGTCTGATGGATCAAGAGACAGCTAAGATTTAAAGAAGGTAAGTTGGCCAGGAGAATAGGATTTTAAAAGTATGCTTCTCAGTATAAAACACTGAAATAATAACAAGGTGTAAAAATGTCAGATTCATTTCTTCTCATCCCCTACCTAATTCTACTGTTAAATGGGATTTTCTTAAACTTATTTTCATGGCTTTCTACTGCAAATAAGAAAGGGGGCAGGTGCCATGGATGTCCCAGATTGAGTCTGACAAAGCAGACAAGGCAAACATTTACATGTCTCCTCTCCTTCCTAACCTTTCCCTACCCCACCTGAAGATTAGAGCTAATGTCACACAGTAAGCTAAGGACATTCTTGAGATAAAAGACTGGGAACAAGCTCATGATTCATAACAGAAACACTTCTCCCTGAGCAACACATCTGTGAGCTTCAGTTGATCAAGTTATGTCATGGCAAGTTAAGTGTGTAATTCATTTCTTTGGAGGAATCTAGTCCTATAACAACAGTGCATTTTATGTACCATCTCTCATCAAGCCCAGATTTAATAGAGAGGCCATAGCAGCAAGACGACATTTATAGAATCAGATTCCATATGTTAGTGATTGATTCTTTTCTTTGGTGTTTTGTTTTGTTTTGTTAGTGGAGATTTGGTAAGGAAGCATTCCACCTCTTGTGATTCACTATTATAGTGAAGGCATACTGGCAAAAGCTGGATATTCAGGACTTAAAAAATATCAGAATAAAAAGTGCAAAACATTAAGCCATCACCTGGGCATTACAGTCCTTTCTACTTGCTTCAGTATCTGACTCTTTCCAAATAGTATCAGCATGTTTCCCAAGTGTCGGGAAGGCTGAGGTCCCTGGTGGAAACCTCGGCTTGTGTTTAGGGTGTGTAGAGATAGCAGAAAATGATAACTCAAAGAAAAAAGAGGAGAAAGTCTTTAACAAACAGAAAAAAATCCTGTTGTTAGGATTCTTTAATTAGACAGAATATCTCAGATTGTTCAGTGGCTTAAGCAAAATTTCCACAGAATCGTCGAAATCTTACTAATGTGGTGCTGGAGATGCAGCTCAGCGGTAGTGCACTTCCCAAGCATGGGTAAAGCCTTAGATTCAATCTCCAGTCCTGAAAAAAATTATTTCAGAATCTGATTAACTTCCTTGGCTTTTCCAAATTAAGAGTTCAGCACAGGAAGACCTGCTGTCACACAAGGAATGTAAACATTGTACTGCAAACATATACTACCATAATTAAATAAAAAAAAAAAAAGACCTGCTTCATAGGTTGAATCTAAGTACTCATTTTCATAAAGGGGTATGTTTATTAGTTTGTAATCCAAGTCCACTGTGAAGTACAATGCTTTTATTAGTGACATCATTTTTTAGGCCCATCTTATATCAGATGACAGTATTTTAGATTGCTTAAGTAGGATTTTCCTTTAAAATGATGTCATTGCACGCCTGTAATCCCAGCACTCCATAGGCTGAGACAGGAGGATCATTGCGAGTTCGAGACCAGCCTGGGCTACAAAGTGAGCTCGAGGCCAGCCTGAACAGCATAGTGAGACCCTGTCTCAAAAAGACAAGGGCCGGGGATCTAGCTCAGTGGTCTAAGTGCCTGCCTGGCAAGCACAAGGTCGTGAGTTTGATCCCTGGTGCTGGGGGTAATGATGTCATTTAATCCCTACAGAGTGTCAGACTATCCACAGAGTACCTATACACACATACTTACATTCTAAAGTAACAACATTTAACTACATCAGCGTGATTGCACAAAGAAATGAAACATAACACAAAAGTTTAAACTTTTTTTTTTCACTGAGCTTTGTATTTTCTCTGGGGAAACCTAAGAAAAAAACAAAATGAGCATCTGTCTCAAATTTGCAACAGCCAGTGTCCTGCCTTTGGGACCGTTCTGTGTTATTGGACAAGAGGAGTGACCAAGGTGAAAATAATAAATAGGAAAAATCAAGAAGGAAACAAAAAAAGTTTGTGGACTGCCTGCTTGATAGGAGAACCCTGACCCTTTCCCAACATCTGAATTGCTGGAGTTTTTTGTTTTTTTTTTTGTTTTTTTTAGAGACATAAGTTATACATAGAAGATACATTGCCTGAGTCTGTGATTCACAAAATCTCTAAGACCATCTGATGCCACTTTAAAAAATGTATGAATACATACAACTCCATTTTGACTTTCTAATCTGAGCTAGAGAAAACTTACTACAGCATTAGCATCCAGGCCTCATTACCTCGTAGTTAATTAGCTAACATTTGTAAAGTGCTTTGAAGATGAAAAGCATCATATAAATGCTAAGAATTATTAAATAATATGAGAGGAAAGTCATAAAATAGATACATTGTTAACACGAATTTGTATTTTATCTTCGCTTATTATCTTTTCCCTATCATCTGACATTTGGGGCTGAACTATGTGTATGAAGGCTGAGAGTCGTGTGTCTATTTTGGCTGTTTCTCACTATTTCAATTGACTCCGAATTAATACTTGCCAGAAAAAAGTTCTCAAGTGGGAACAAATTAACTATTTGGAGAGATCCCCAGTTTATACTGGTTAAACAGTTAACTAGTTAAAGGAACAACTCACGCCTGCCAACAGTTAAAAGATGTGTTGATTCATAAGCGATTAAACATTTCTGCTTTATTCAGGACAATGCAAAGCAAAGTAGTAAATAAATAGTAAGATCAGCCAAGCTATCTGGGTGTGAAACATATGATTCTACTTTGCCCTCACTGTATCCTTTATCCTTGCAGATCCTGCTGTTGAATAGCTTAGGACGGTATATTATGTAGTGTTGACTGTTCCCTACATTTTGCTGTCATCAAAGCAAGCCAAACTTTTCCAAAGCTACAGCCCTACTCTCTGTCATCTCATCTCCTCCTTCCCCCTCATCTTAAGTGGACAGAAAGACAAACGGGCAAACTTGCTTCAAAAAGTCTTTGGCAGCCTGCCAGGGACTGACACCAAGAAGAAAAGATTCTAGTAAACATTCTTAAAATAGGTGCACTGCAAACACTTTCAGTAAAACAGGAAGTAATAGACCCAGCACATTCAAAGTATTCGCAAACTGTTTAATTGGGTAAAGGCAAGTCAACTTCTTCTGATCACAACAACATCTTTATTGTGCAGCCCACGTCAGTGATACTGAAGTTAATCCCAAGTCCTGTTACAGGAAACTCATCCTTATTAAAGCAACATTAAGTGCTCCTTTTTTATTGATCTTCCCGTTCAGTTTAATGATAGAAACTTACTGATGTTTTAATAATAACCTCACAAGCTTTATCTCATTTTACTTTGCCTTGGTACTAAAAGAGGCAGTGGAAACTAACTTAGCATAAACATTTTGCAGATGTCTGTAAAGGCCAGGGGGAGGTGGAGAAAAAAAAAAAGATTCAATTGAGCTGTGTGTTAACAAAGATGGCTGAAAAACTAAAAGATAAAAGGGAGGCTCCAATGTGAACATCAAAGAATTGTTAATGACAAGAAATACCATTAGGGTTAGCATCTCTTTTGTTTCAACCCTTTCACACCTGCAGTGTGTGGTGAGCTAAGCCTTTGTTCCAAAATCTGAATTACCTCCATTAGCATTTATAGAAAAAAATGGTTGCAAAACAACAGAACCGTACTTTTGGCTCTCCCCTTTGGCTTGAAAAGTCAGAAATTAGTTAGGTATCTGTGCATTTCCTCATAGTCACTGAGTGTAACTATAGAGACTGTAGAGGTGTAAGGTAATAGGTTGCAAATGAGTCTGGTTGAAAAGTGAGAATAGCTTTGTAACTAAAAAAGAGAGGTTACCCGGAGAAGCTCACATAAGAAGCTCAGACAGTAGCAATAGCAAAATCAGAGCGTGAAATTCAGATTAGCCCTCCCCAGGCTGTGAGAGGAAGGGGGTATCACAAGACTTGGCATGGCTAAAGGTGTAACCTGTTTTATTTGGCCCCTGAAAAATTTTAACAGATGGTGGGACCAGCTGTCTTTTTCAGCCATTTAATAAACTCTTTGGTGGTAACAGTTTGGAAAGTGGGGGTTTTTCGTTTTAGGCCAGAGGAGAAAATAAAGAAATCTGTCCCAAATTGTCTTTGCCAAGTTTTAAAGCCCTGAAATGCTATGAAAAGTTAAAGGAGAAAAAAATCTAGTTGAGAATATTCTCATCCTTTTTTTTTTAAGGAA
>RJWT010033177.1:0-13961 GCA_004365215.1 Cuniculus paca
CCAGAGCCAGGACCCCGCACTTCTTCCAATTCAAATACTGAGCCCACTTTTGTCCTGCAGAAATAATTTATTTTTCTTCATGAGACTTCCTGAGCCTGCTACTTTAGATAACGATAAATCCTCTTTTTGGTTGCTTTAGCATGTGACTTTTGTTTTAAATAAAAGCTTCTGTTTTAGGGGCATTTCATGCTTTGGGGAAATTAAGCTTAGTTTATTATGTAAAGGCCTGCTAGTGTATTAGTTTTATGTTGCTGCTGTAGCCAAGTCTTGCAAACTTCACGGCTCAACACAGGTTTATTATCTTATATTTCCATACATTAGAAGTCTACCCCATGTCTTGCTGTGTTAAAATCAAAGTATTGACAGGGCTGCTTTCCTTTCTGTACTCTAGAGGAAAATCCATTTTCTCGTTCTTTCCACCTTCTAGATGCTTCCTGCATTGCTGTGTTGCTGGCCTCCTTCCTCCGTCTTCAAAGTCCCCAATATTACATCTCTCTGACCCTTCTTCCTCAGATGTCGCTCCTTCAATTACAGTTTGGAAAAGTTCTCTGCCCTGAGACACATGTGATTAGATTGGGTCCATTTAGGTAATATGTAGAATAATCTCCCTTATATCAAGGCCCTTAATTTAATCACTCTTGCCAAGTCTCCTTTACTATTTAAAGTAATGCATTCACACGTTCTTAGGCCATAAATATCTTTGGGGGCCACGTTACTCTGCTTACCACAATTATGTTGCTTTCCTCTTTTTGCATTGAAAGAAAAAAACTGCTCAATAGTGTCTCCTCAATAACTCTGTCATTCATTGGCATGACAGTAGTACTGCTACTGTTTTGTCAGTGCATGTCCCCTTCCTAAATCAAAGAATTTCCCAATTAGTACTTTTTCTTTCTATTCATGTAGCATGTCTTCACAAATTCAGGTAGTTTCATTCAGCCCTGTTCCAGGGCCAGGTGGTGGGAAGGATAGGGGAAAAACCTTATTTCAATTCCAGTTTTTCTAAGTTTGGGATAGTGCCAGTTGGTTATAAATCTTCCTTGTCTTGGCAGTTTGGACTTACATGTTCACATCAGTGTCAGCCCTAATTCATAGGTGGGTCATCATTCTTTTTTCAGATCTTTGTTTTTTTTCCTTGTTTTGCTTTAATTCAACAAGCAGTGTGTTTAGTGCTCCAGTGTCTAACCCTCTCAGTGAGTTCAGTTGAGCTGGAGTATCTGCTGGCCACTGCAGGCCTGGCTTAATTAACTGAAAATAAGGTACGTTGTTTAGGATGACATCCGTGAGTAAGACTCTCAATCAGCTTGGTCTCAGTGTTTTAAGAAAAGAACTAAGTCGAAGAGATAAAAATAGACATTTTAGATTCTAGACCTTCAAAAGTTCAGGATGGAAGAAATGTTTTTAACTTTAAAATATTTGTTTGCCCTATTCCCTTTAATTATAAGTACATGTGATATTTAAGACCAATCATAATTTTAAATGAATGTTATTCTGGATAATGATTGTATTGATTGTATACCCCATTTGCTTTATAAATGAAAATCATTTTGTTTTTCTTCTGGTTTAGCCAGACTATTTACTGGGCTCATATCCTCAAGGCAGCTGGGCCCATGAGGTTCACTCTGGGAGGTAAGAGTGTAGAGGACTAAATATGTCCGCCAGATCCCAGACTTTGGTTGAAGCATGTTTGGGGGGATGGGGTTGCAGGGAACACTCTGTTCTGTCACCTGTACCCCACTGGTACTTGGGATGAAATGATATAGATGTTAAATGGCCGAACACACAGGTTTCAAAAGTTGAAGTTTCTTTTTTTGGTTACTGTTTTTTGGGATCTCATTTTTTCTTTTTTTGCCAAAAGCCTTGGCTTGTCAGTAATGGTGCTTTTCTCCAGGCAAGTGTTCCATGTGATGGGCTGCTTTTGATTTCTGTTTATAGTTAAGTTGAAAACATAGGGCCAGGACAATAGTGATTTTCTAAAACCTCAGTCTGAGACAGACACCAAACAGATTGTGAGTGTTGCTGGAGCACTGAGTTTGTTCCTGCATTGATGTTCAGCCTTGCAGTTTCAGAAGCCAAGGTCATCTTAACAGTCTGCTTGGAAATAGGATTCCTATCGCCTCAGACTTTTGTCCCCTTCAGTTATCTCTAAAGTCCTACAACTTCAACTTTCTTTCTCTATTCTTCATGGTGTCTGTGCATTTCACTGTTTGCTATTTAAATGGAGTGAGCCTTTTCTCATGCCTCCCCCAACTTCTCTCTGTCCTTTAGCTTCTAAGCTAAAGCCTGAATACCTGGTAAATGTACTTACCCCAGTCATCTCAATGCATTCAGTTTGCTAGCTATTCATCTCCTAGCTAAATTCTTCGCAAAGTTTTGAGTAATTTCTTATTGATAAAATCCAGTGGTTGCCAGGCATGGTGGCACACACCTATAATCCCAGCACTCGGGAGGCTGAGGCAGGAGGATCGTTGTGAGTACGAGACCAGCCTGGGCTACAAAGTGAGCTCAAGGCCAGCCCAAACTGGGAGACCCTGTCAAAAAACAAAAAAAATCCAATGGCAACTTCAGTCCATATTTTTCTCAGATTCTTCACTTCATGTGGCATCCTGGCCACCTCCACTTCAGTTACCATCTCTGCTGGTTTTCATCAGCCTTTCTGGCCATGTCTCAGGTTCTTTCTTGACCCATTCTTAAGTGCGTTCAGCAGCCTCTGGTATTCTGAGTCTACGCATCTCCCCAGCTCTCTCATGCACTTGTATGATTTCCTCTACCCATGTACAGTGATGCCCAAATCTCTTTTTTTCCAAAACCCAGATTTATATAATGAACTTCCCTGTGAGTAATACTTGCTTGAATGTCTCTACCATTTGTCAAGTTTAACATGTCCAAACCATGGTTATTATCATCCCCCTCCTAAATCCATCTCAATATTGTTTTTTCTCTTGACATAGCCACTTCCTTCTTTCTACCCAGCAGTTTTCTCTTTATCTCTGATTTTTGTCTCCCTGTTTCTCCACCCATTACTGTAGTAACCTTTTTAATATTTTAGGACTTCTCCATCTTGGCCTCAGTCCTTTCTCTGACATTTCTCTCACCTGGTTTGCAGCAACAGCCTTTTAGATAACTCACTCACGGTCTTCCCATCCCATCTTGTGCCTCTGCAGGAGTTTATGATTACTTTTCTAAGATAATTCATCAGTCATTACTTTATTTTTCATACACTCGATCAAAAATCTCATTGGATGTGATCTGTTTTCACTTGGTGATTTACAAAATTTCCAAAATATGCTAACCATCTCTGGCTTGAAATTCCTAGAGGAAGTTATTAATATCATGAGGTGATTAATATGGTTTATAGTCATCTTTCAATTCGAAGCTGCATGTTTACTGAGACCTCCCTTTGTTTTTCAGAATGACATTTTCCTCAGACATTATGACAAAGGGCCATGCAGGAATAAACTTGGCCACTCGAGAGCATCGGTGATGTGGAACCGAACACAGGTGACCTTAAGGAAACGCAAGATAAACCAGACTTATGATGAGATGCTTAAAGAGTCAACCTCTTCATCTT
The DNA here is from genome assembly GCA_004365215.1 of Cuniculus paca. Classification (NCBI taxonomy): domain Eukaryota; kingdom Metazoa; phylum Chordata; class Mammalia; order Rodentia; family Cuniculidae; genus Cuniculus; species Cuniculus paca. The sequence goes on from RJWT010033177.1 coordinate 3,569, forward strand.
CCTCACCTTATTCCCTGTCTACCTGTGCCAGCCTGGAAGGGTCTGAGAGTTCTGGGATGAGACTAGGAGAAAGACAGTTCATGAGCAGAGTCTCTTTGAGGACAAGTGGAGGGACAGGAGGACTGGAGAGCAAGCAATTGACAGTGACCTGCAGAATGAATGCAGATGTTCTTTCCTCTTGAAAAATATAGAAGAACTTTTTAACAACCCTTGAAGGCATATTAGCTATCACAGGCAGAGCTCTAAAATACTATGAGCCCATGCTGAGGCCTAGATCCCTCTGTACGTGTCATTGTGTGTTTATGTGGTAGGTTCAAAGGGATTCATGGTTTACTTTTAATAGTGTTTCATAGCTATCAAAGACTGTGTTCCTTTTGAGGAAGTTTGTGCTAATATCCTAGTACTCATTATTAACATCAGTATGAGACTGTTGGGGAAACTCAGGTAGAGAACGAGCCAACACCAATAGTTTACAATTCCACTGAGCTTGCTGCCAAGCTTGAATTAGCATTTGGTTTGTTCTCACTTTTGATTTAATCCTTTTTATCTTTTTCATTTGTGTCCAGTTCACATTATGGCACAACACTGGCTAACATACCCTGTCAATGTAGCTGTCCTGTGTGCCTAAGCCCATGTCTTAGTCATTTGGATTGTTACAACAAATGGTCATAGACTGATTGGCTTAAACAATAAACATTTATTTCTCACAGTTCTGGGGTCTGAGAGGTGTGGTGGTGGCATGGTCAGGGTCTGGCGAGGTCTCTCTTCTGGTTCACAGATGGCCATTTCCTTGCTGTGTGCAAAGGGAAGAAAGTCAAAGGAGGGGCAGGAAACTCGTTGGTGTCTCTTTTTATAAGGGCACTAATTCTTTTTTAAAATTAAAAAACATTCTGTTAATACATATTTGCAGCCCAAAATGATTTGCATTCATTGTGGGGAATCGGTGCATGTATGTCATACTTCTGAATTCTTTATTTTTTCCCTTCTCTCACCCCTTAGAATTTTTTTTGTCAGCATCAGACTCATTTATTTATTTCATAACTTCTTAGCAAGCTAATTACCATAAGTAGAGATTAATAGCCAGAACATATTAGAAAAACACACAAGATAATTATGCTAAATCAAGGTCCACTTTTAGATACATTGTGTTTGCTGGATTACAATAATTTTTTTCCCTGTGGTCTTTTATATAAGGGCACTGAGCTTTGCTGAGGGTCCCATCTTCATAGCCTAGTTAACTCCCAAAGGTCCCATCACCAAATTCTGTCACTTTGGGAATTAGGATTTCCACATAGCATATGTTGAAACAAGTATACCTATAGGAAGGTATAACTGCTGACATTGTTTTATTTTTGATTTCCAGGTGGTGGGGATCCTTGTGGGCCTGGGTATCATTGCCTTGGTGACTTCGCCCTTGTTACTTCTGGCCTCCCCATGTATCATCTGTTGTGTCTGCAAATCCTGTCGGGGCAAGAAGAAGAAGCATGACCCATCCACAACGTAAAGCACTCTGTATTCTCATGCCACAGATGTCTGGATTCTGTGAGACAGCGCACGACAAAGCCCCACTTAGTGACGCTGCCTCCTTTTCCTTGCCAAACTTTGGAAGTGCCTCTGTGTCCAGACCTTGAAATTGCCTGCAAGCCTTTGTCCGTGCTGGATTGGGAAAGGGCAGGTCCTGGGTGCAAGTGTTCCCCTATAGCAAGAACTGGGCTCTGCATCCAGGCTGTGTCTATGGCGCATGTCAGGAGCTTTGGGGTTGCTTAGGAGGAATTAGTACATCCTCATTTTATCATTCAAAGGATCCCACTGGACTGTTAGTCTTCCAGCCAAATTCATGGAGCCGAAGTGAACATTTAATGTAATAAATGTGCTTTTATGGTTGACAGCATACATGCTGAGACGAAGGTGTGTTCTGTGTTGATTTGCCACAGGGAGAAACACAGGGGAAGGGGAACCCATTGTGGGTGGGAAGGATAAGACTGCATAAAGAGAAATTCTCCTAAGAGTTATCCTATAAAGCAGGCTGCTTATCTTAGGAGTCGATATGTTGGTTGTGCCTCTGCCAATTACTGGGTGTGCTGTTCCTACCTTTCCCACAGTGACTTGGCAGAAACACAATAGGTTTCTCCTTGTGTGATCTCAACTTCAAGCGGGAGAAACTGCTGTGCAGAGGGAGTTGTCCTTTCCCAGTAAAAGGGTTGCGGCATGTAAAACAACATGGTCTAATTTAGTGTCTGTCCTTTGGCAAACTTTAGTTTCTAAGGTGACCAACTCTTCTCTTACAGCCAATAGCTGTGGTCTCCAAGGTTATTGTATATGAGATAAAGTTAGAGTAGAAGAGGTTCAAAACCTTCATTCTAGGTAACAAGGACCTTTCTTGAGCTCTGTGTTCATTCAACCAGCTGATTTGGAATTGGATCTAAAAGTATATATCAAGGATAAATGTTGAAGTCTATATGTACAACTAGAATTCATATGACTTGCAGCCTACCTAGAATTTCTGTCCACTGGGCATGCATTGACAGACCCAATAAGAGACACAAAATAAATTTTTACATAAAAGTTATTCTTTCTTTCAGTGACTAAAATAGTTTATCACCAATCAACCTAAAGACCTCTGCGTACTATATATGTGAATTTTGGTTGCAAGCTCATAGTTTACCCAAGGGCATAGACTGAGAAAGAATTCTTTTAAAATGAAACTTAGTATGGTAGTACATTATCTCTCTAAAAACTCTAATTGATAATTAAGATATTTGCATATTTTCAAACAATTCAGAGCAGATTTCTTCTCAATATAATTTAGCATAATTTTTTCTGCATCCGGTAGGACAATCTCAATACTTTCTTGGTATACAAGGGACTGACAAGACCATAAAAAGATATATAGGAAACTAAATGGAAATATTTTATGTATTTCAAATAGTTTGGATTGATATCATGCTATTGTGACTTATGTTTCCCATTATACTATTAGTCAGATTTATATAACTGGGCTTTGAAAGACAACACATGTTTCTCCAGTGGCAGGATTAGATAGTTGCTATTAGCATTGCAGTCTGGTGCTTCATGAGAACTACACAAATGTTAATGGAGACCTCTCTTGGAAGACAGGGATACTGTATCAGGAAATATTCAGGACCGAGCATATCTTCTGAGGTAACCGGGTAACTAGATTATTGCGTTGCTGCTCTCTGGACCTATTATTAAAGGGTGAAGATTTGTCTATGTAATGGAATGTATCCTAAGTGGGGATGTATATATTTAAGAAATTTTAATTCACACATATATATTGTTACCTGATACATGTATTGTGCATTCATCGGTCATGTACTTTTTTATTTACCATTTATATAGAACATAGATGAGAACTCTGGAAAAACTTGAATGGCAACCATCCAAAATCATTTTTTAATCATTTATTAGAAATTTCTCAACAGTGAGTGACTTTATTTTCCTTCAAATCTCTAAACACTTCAGAAAAAACCTTCTTCCATCACTGTATTTCATATTAGTATAAACATAAATGTACATATATTTCAATAGCTAATTTGCTTTGTTTTACACATAGCCTACTTCCTCATCGTAAAGGGCATTTATCACTGCTCAGGGGATCACAGGAACTCTGCTGAAGTTGAATTTTTATACCAAGAATGTCAGAGGTGGCAGTGCACCCTTCGATTAGTAAACTCTGAGTGTGGCTCCACAAAGGCTTTTTAAACAGGAGCAGATTCCAAGTAACTGAAATGCGTTGATCTCAGAGGAAGACTTCACGAAGGAGTAAAAGTGGAAGAAAATGTCTATGTTATTTTCTTGGCAAAGCTAAAAGAATTGTCTTATACAGATTTTATAATAGAATTAGCTACCTTTGGTGGGGGGCAGGACTGGAGAGTAAGGAATGTTTGTCAAACTGATTTTACGTAACTAGATTTAATTTTTTTAATGATGTAAAGTGCCTGAAAAATGATGACTTCCACCTTAAATAAAAATGTGTGTGAGTTGTCAGATCTAACAGGGACAGGTCGGTAGGTTGAACACAGACATATCTCTGGTACTTCAAAGGGGATGATGCAAGGCACACTAGAGACTTCCTTTACAAAGGGGAGAGCTGACAACTCGAATGTTGGAGGTTGATATTTTCATCTTGGATAATTGGCCAGTGACAGAGTTTAACCTTGTTTCTTCCTCTCTTAGCTTTATTCTTTCCTCAAGATCCTCTTCCTGTTTTAGAATAAACATGGGTCTATGTAAGACTGGATTTTGTAGCAAAATCTTTTGAGCTTGGAGTAGTATAGTCTATTTGAAATAGAATTTTTAAATTGGCTAAGCTGTGATCTGGTGTAAAAACCTTCCATCCAGACATGGTCAGATAAAATGGTACAAATCTAGCCACTGCCTTTTCTAGGAATTTTCTCTTGCTATTAGATATGGAAGTGAAAAAGAAAGCCATATGGAAGCAGAAGTTAGAAAATCTTAGGCATCTTATTTGTTCATGCCATGGGTATTTGCTTTGGACTTGAAATCTGTACTTTGAAAGTGACCTTTGAAAAACAAATAATTCACGGTGTGAATTTTTCTTGTCTGCATCACAAAAATGTTATCTATCCAGGTTTGAAAAATCTACGTGTTTATTTGAATGTAAATCAGTTTCTTAGAACCTAAATTTTCTCTTTAAAAATATTCAGGAAATATGTATGTATTTCTTTAGCTTTCTGTACACAGTGCTTCTAAAGAACTTTCTTTCTGTTCATGAATATATGCCTTTATGTGTATAGAATCATGTACATATGTGTAGTTTTAAGGACTATTTCAGAAATGCCTTAGATGAACGACATTTTATAAAGCTGTCAGAATTGATATCTCTGAGCTTTTACATCTCATGTTGATTCATGATCCAGGATGTTTTGTTAAGTACTTAAGAAATTGCTATTGTATTATATTTTTCCAGTTCTTTGGGAGGAAAATAACTGTTTTAGTCTCTCTGGCCCCAATAAATGTGAGCAGGAAATCAATTGTGTTAACCTTTGTTGTGCTGCACAATTATAGACACATTCAATCTTATCCTCTAAGAACCAACCAAGTTACTATTAAAAACTAGATTCAAAATTTATAAGAAATACTGGTGTTGCAGGAAAATTCCCAAGCCAAACCAAACCAAAAGGAAGACTCTTTGTACCGAGGAGATAAGGCAGCATTTAATGTTTACGCCAGCAAACCATTGCAAGATAATTCCACAAAGGCAGCAGTGCTGAATTTAGGAAAAGTTGAGTTAGAATTTAGAAGTGGGAGGTACAAAGCAAGTAACAAAACGTTACATAGTTGGTTGCATACATTGAGTCATATATTGGCAGGCAGGCTAGTCTGAAACAATAGAAACACTCCGAAACAAGGGGAGGAGGCCCTTACAGAGTGAGCATAGTTAAGAGCATTACTATAATATAGAAATGTTCTGGAGAGAGGGCCCTCACCGAGTGAGCATAGTTAAAGGCATTACCATGATATAGGGACACTCTGGGGAGGGGCCCTTGAATTAGTCCGGGGTGCCTTAAGGTACAGACAACTACTCTGACTCAGTGCTCATCAGAGGTGTGCAGCTGGGCTTCAGACACTGTCAAGGTCAATTGAATTTAGCAGAAACAGCAGAACAGTAACTTGATCAGAGACCTCTAATTGATCATGAAATGCCTGTAAGTTTGCTATTTTACGCAAGTGTTCTCACATTATAGTTGTGCCCCAACACTGGAATTTACAAAAATACCAGAATATGCAGTATGGAAATAACTCTTGCTATTTTGTTTCTTATAAGAAACAGGAAAGTGTAATGCTTTTACTTGTTGAAAACTTTCTTATTCAGTGTGGGATATTCCTCTCTGTCAACACACAAGATGTGATCATTGTCCAGAGGAATAACCAGTAATACAGGTCTTTCATGATTCTGATAAAACAAAATAATGCTTGATGCATAGCCATTCATCCTATAAAACAAGTGCTGGACTAAATGCTCTTTAAGATCCGTTCTAACCTTCCCAAAGTCTCTTAGAAGAATATGTTTCCTTGTTACAATTTTTAAAGAAAGGATTTAAATTAGAATGTTAACTTAAGGGTATTTCTGTTTGATTAGCATTCAAGGCAGGGCTTGCCTAAATGGGCACCAGAAGTTGGTTAACAGCTAGAATTTGTGTTTCTCCAAAACCGAAAGCTCACTTTACTTGGATTGTTGCTTTTTATTGACTATTAACCTTCCTTCTAAAATGATATCTGAGTTCAAAAGTTTATAATTGACTTACAATTCAAATTTCATTTTCTGATCACTTTGGGGGAAATCAATGTGATCATGTCAGAACATTTTTGGGTTGTGGTTTCTTAATTTTCTTAATCATCGCCTCGAATGTCAACATTATTTAATTTTCAAAGTGTGCTTGCTGTTTGCTAAACTCGAATTTGCATTCCTAAAGAAGTACTGAATGAACCGTTTTATACAGCAGTGACTTCAATCACTACCCTACCCAGCAAGCTCATTGCAATGTAAATTATAAATCTAGTGAATTTGGAAAGGATTTATAATTAGGTTTTTCTGCAATTCAATTACTTTTATTTGTTAGATAACAAATTAGTTTTTGTTTGGACCACAAAGATCATGTCCAACTCTATATTTGAAAAATAAATGAATTTCTTCAAGTATTTTAACAGCAATTATAATATTTTTATTTGTATATTTTTACATAGATTAAAGAACTTTTGAGAACAAACCTGTGAGATAAATGGAGCAGGTGTTAACCATTCTTAGAGAAAGCAATGGTTTAGTGTCCCTTTCTTGCCAAGGGTCAGACAATTAATAAGTGGCAGCTAGAAGAAAGAATGCAGGACTTCTTGAAAGGACTTTACTGCCCTTTCTTCAGTCAGTAATTCCAAGTCTGTCTGCACTTCCAAATCTGTGAATCCAAAGAGAACACACTTCCTGCTCAATTATCTATGTTAGCCAAGGTATAGGTAAAAAATAATTTATATTTCAAATCATTTTGAGCCAGTGTTCTGTTGTGTGTGACAGCATGTGCAGGGCAGATAAATTGTCTCTGAGATAATTTATCTGAGCTGAGTTAGTTAGAAATATTACAGGCAGTCAGATAGGGTTGGGCCCTCGAAGGAGCCAGTACAGAAGACCAGATACCTTGCCACCTTGGAGAAGACAGATACCTCTGCTGTGGTCCAGACCTCAAGACAAAAGGCAAAACAAATGCATCCACACCCTAAATATAAAGGTTAGGAACTGATACTTTAAGTAGGTATGGATCACCTGGAGGAAGCCAGGAGTTACCATCCCAACCCCTTACTGGAGGAGTCACTGCTCTTTAAGCATGCCTGCTTGCTACATGACTCACTTCCCTATTCGTCCCTGATTTAATCAATTTTACCTGGGCAATTAATCTTATTGGTTGACCATAGTTCTGTCTCACCTCAGGCCCACCTTGGACACACCTCACCTCCTGGTTTTGTTCTATAAAAGTCCCTAGAAAAGACAGTCTTTGGCAACCCACTGGGACCCCTTCTGTCTCTCTCAGACAGAAGCTTTCTTTCTCTCAATAAATATATTCTGCTCTTAACCTCTGTTGTTCCTAAAATTTCATTTTTCAATTTTGGAGAACACGAACTCTCACCAGACATCTAGTAGGTTGGGAGTTTCATTCCTCTATATCAAGATCAGCCTTAGTCATTATCAGCCTGGGGCTCAGTGACAGTAGGTCAGGAGATGGACTATGATTCATTAGAGAAATAACAAGGCTGTGTGCATCTGACTTGCTAATATCAGATCCACAATGATTGCTGAATCCACCTACTTCATAAACCAAAGCACTTTCCTCTCCCCAGTGAAATGTGTTCCCACAGGTACCTTTTGATGTTTACAATTCAGATTCAAAGCTAGTGTTAACCCAGATCCAAATCTTCTAGCCATGTTACCAGTTTGTACTTGAATGCGCATTTGTGGTCTGTCATGAAATGACCAACTGGCAGTTTCAAAAGATTGAAATGGGGCTTTAAATAATGAATTTCCTAAAAGAATCTCTGATGTGTACCAAAAGTTGTGCTTTGAATTCCATTTCCTATCTTTATGACTTTCAATTTTATCAGTGTTGTATTTGTTCTTAGTTTTGCTTTTTTTTTTTTTTTTTTTTTGCGGCACTGGGGATTGAACTCACGACCTTGCGCTTGCCAGACAGGTGCTTAGGCCACGGAGCTAGATCCCAGGCCCTAGTTTTGCTTTTTTATATGTTGAAACCTGAATTCAAACTTTTGATGAGAAGGAAATTAGGTCTAATGTAAGAAATTTTATCTTATACTTTATTAATGACCTGATATGACTCCAGAGTATATATTTTCTTCTGGAGTGTCATAGGTGAGTGGTTAGCATTGATGTATTGGACACAACTGAATAAAATGAACATGCAGATTTTATTGGGGTAAGTCATGACAATTCTGACTATTGATTAGCCTAACTTTTGTTTTGAACCCAAGTCAATTTGTTTAACTAAAAGTAAACAAGTTAGAAAATCCACACATGCACTGCAGGGAACATCCTGAATTCCAGCCTGGATGGGACTTTGGCACCACCTGGGCACATGAACGGGTATTTGGAGAAGGCTGGCAAATCTGGTGTCACCCTGGACACAAAACTAGTGTGTGGCAGCTTCTGTCCTTCCTGCCCTCTGCCAGTTCAGGTGGAATGGAGTTGAGACAGACACCCAGCTTGCAATAAGATGGCTTCAGTTTTAGGTCTGGCTCTGCTCCTGACTAGTGATGTGGTCTAGGCTAAACTTATATTATACAGTACCATTTCATCCCTACCTCAGATCAAGTTTGAGTGTCAAAATATTTCTGAACGTTGTTTGCTAAGGAGGTGAGAGAGGAGAGGGAGCCATTGTGTTGTGAGTTCTTGTGGCTATTGGAGTAGGCAGTGAATTTTAGCCAGGCACCGTCCTGAAATGAGCTTGTTGCAGGGAAAATTCCAAAGCCAAACAAAATGGAAAGGAAGACTCTGTGCACTGAGGAGATAAAAAGGCAGCATTTAATCTTTATGCTGGCAGACTGTTGGATCTTCCTCCAGTGGACTGCTGTGGGATAATTCCACAAAGGCAACAGTGCTGAATTTACTGAGAGCTTAGTTTATATAGAATTTACAAGTGGGAGGTACAAAGCAAGTGACAAAACATTACATAATTGGTTCCATGCGTTGAGTCATATATTGATAGGCAGGCTAGTCTTGAACAGATTTGTTGAAACAAAGGAATTGCTTATCATAATATAGGAACACTGGGGGGGGGGAAGGGACCCTTACAGAGTGAGCATAGTTAAATGCATCCTTGATTAGCCCAGGGTGCCTTAAGGTATAGACAATTACTCTGACTCAGTGCTCATCAGAGAGATTCAGGTGACCTTTAGACACTGTCAAGGTCAATTGAATTCAGCAGAAGTGGCAGAACAGAAACTTGGTCAGAGACCTCTAATTGATCATGAAATACCTATAAGCTTGCTATTGTATAAATGTGTTCTTACATTATAATTGTGCCCCAACCAGTTGTGGAGGAAAAGTTGGGGATCAATCTTGGGATATATGTCAACCTTATGAATGTTTTTGAGGGAGAGATGACTCCCTCAAGTAAATATTTTGTCTTGGTAGTTAAAAAAATTCCTTTATGCTACTTTTTCACAACGAGCTATTTCATAAAACAAAGCTATTGAATTTTATGCTCAATTATAATGGGGGCTATGTGGAGGGAAAAATACAGGATTGATACCAACACGATTTTTAGATGGGAAGTTTATTGTAAAAACTTGCATTTACACAGTGCCTTAAGGTATGCTAAGAAATCAGGGTCATATTTCCTTTTGCTCTTCATATTACTCTAGAAAGCAGACCTAATGTGCTAATCTTGTCCCTAAAATATAGATGGGAGATGAGACAAGATTGAATAAAAGGTTAGTGTCAAAGCTAGAATTTCATAACAAAATAATAAGAGAATAACAATAGTTAATACACTGTATTGCTATCATCAAAGTAGTTACTCACAGTACATGATATAAACCAAAAAGATTCTTTCAAAAGAAAAACAAATAATAACACAAAACTGTGTTTTCAACCATCTAAAATAAACCAGTATAAATGAAACAAATTAGCACATATATTATACATATATATTTTTTATTTTGAAAAGAATACAACCAAACAAAACAAAACAGAGTAAAGTCAATCAAAACAAAGCAATGAACATGGTACATGACTTTTAAACAGGGTAAAAAGCAATCGATAAGGCTACCATAATGCCTCTTGTTATCTGCAGTATACCTGCCCATACCATCAGGGATAAGTAAAATCAAACAAAATACAACAAACTAA
>RJWT010033178.1:0-13962 GCA_004365215.1 Cuniculus paca
TGATTTAGTCTGCCATACCTGGCCACCACAGGTAGTTGGTTATACATTAGAGCTGAGGTGGGGAAGGAAGATTTCAGAGTTGGTGGTTAAACCATGTCATTTTTTGAAAAGCTCTTTATTTTTTGGTGATGCAGAAATTTTCAATAAAAAAATGCTTTTCTGATTTTAAAGGGAGAAACTTACTGGTACTGTTTTTTTGTTGTTGTTGTTAACAATGGCAATTCTGTTCTTAGAATCATAAAGAAAAACTTCTTTTACCTCAAAAATTAATATAAAGATGTTTTCAAAGTATATCATGGGTGGTGCTAAGGATGTAGCTCAATAGTAGAGCACTTGCCTAGCATATGCAAAGCCCCGAGTTCAATTTCTAGCACCAAAAAAAAAAAAAAAAAGTTTAATATTGTGGTCATCTAGAGACACAGACCTTTGTGCCCTGGCATGTTTACTAAGCCTTTCATTCTAGTTTCCTATATAAATGACTTTGGCAGGAATGAAAAGCTTTTAAGTCAGAGCTTGAGAATCTCCCTCAACACATACAATTCAGGTATATATAAATCCATGTCATCACTTATATTCTAGAGTATGACATCCCAGTTTAAGTTCTAGAATTGCTTTGTACCTTCAATATGCTGAACATAATTTTTGAGAATCAGTAACTTTAGTGATTCCTTCCTGGCCACAAGACAGTTTTAAAGAAACTTGATCCTATGGTAGCCATTGTTGATTTCTGGCTGTCTTGTTTTGAAGTCCTATATTGCTTGTATTGTTCTGTTCTGATCTGCTTTGCTCTGTTCTACTCTGTTTTGTTTTGTTTTATTATCTTTAAAATAAAGTTAAAAAAAGCAACTCGATCTTACCTTTTTGTGCACTGTTGTACTCTGAAGGCTCAGGGCACTGTCATAACTTTTACATGGTTTATTCTTAGCAAAGAAAACTTAGTTTTGACTCCATAGAGAGAAGAATGTTGGAGACCAGGCTATGAGAGTGGGGTCCCATGTTCTTGAGGCCTGTATGACCTTACTTTAGGAACAGAGAAGTATGCAAAGGGCCCATGCTCTCTTGTTGTGCACAGAAAACTTCTAACTGCAGCATTCCTAAGGCAAGATAACATCTGCTGTGGACAATCTAAAGAATGGAGGTTTATTAATATGGAGAAGGACTTTTCTCCATTAACTCATCCCCTATCTACTACAGTTGCTGTTCCATGAAGACTACACTATATCCTCCCCTGTGCATCTCATTTGTTAATAAAAGTGGGACAACCATGGAGATTGTTGTGCCTGTCCACGAGAGGCAGATTTCTTCCCAGTCCCCTCAAACCTTGAGTATTTTTTGTCTTTATTCCCTGCCTGCAGGTATCTGGGGTATGATCAGTCTCTTGGCAGAAGAAAACATTAAATAAATCAGTTTCCGAAAATCATTCTGATGCACAATTCAACAATCGTTCTTGGGAAAGCCATAATAATTTCAACCAACCAATAGTCTGAGCCCAATCTGATAGTTACAACCATTCACTGAATTTGGGGAATCCCAGTCTTACTTACTATTATCTGGTAATGGAGCTGTTCTTGGCCATTTATCTGCTCTCAGGCACAAGGACTTCAAATAAATAGCCAAGACTTAATTTAGAGGTCAAGGATGATTTATTGTTTCCATTCCAAGAACATTTTATTACACACAAGTATTCCTTCCTCTCCTTCTCTCCCTTCCCCCTTTCCTATTCCTCCTCTATTTTCTGCCCTTCTCACCATTGAAATTCTAATCATTCATTTATCTGGGGTTGTATTTTTTCAGTCAATCCAGTTCCCCTTCTCAAAATATCTCAGTCATTTCAAGCCATGTCAAAGATCTTTGTCTCTGTTACTTCATTGTCCACGTCAATTTTCTGCTTTTCTTCCTAAGGCATGACTTTGCTGTTGGAAGGTTACTTTCTTTTTTTTCCGTGTCAAGTGAATGGCCATTGAGGCAAAGAAGGTCAACCACGTTAATGCTCCTGTCACTGTGTAGGCAACTCCTAAGAAAAAGCAACCACCTCCACACCACGTCAGGGTGGAAAGAACAACTGATTTTTCTCCTCGGAACCTGGTTACTGGAAAATCTAAGATTTGTTAAGGATATGTCTTAGCATTTCTCATTTCCACCACTGCATATACTAAACATGTTAGGTTAAACCATATAAAGTTGCTTTCGATAGTTAGAAAATGGTTGAATATTCAGTCTCATATGGTATAACCTAATCAACCAATCGTCTCTATCTTGGTAGAATAAAATTAAATAGAAACAATCCTTCACTCTATATAGTTTAAATTGACAAGAGAAATTCTGAGACAGGTAAATCTGAATGACTTACAGACAGCTAAATAATGAAATAATAACTTTTCTTGATGAATCCTAGGAAGTTAATATAGATAGGTTTTCTAGCAAAAATAAATTTTTATTTGTAGATCAGGAGACCAAGGGAAGACTAAGTTCCCTAATAAGCCAAAGTTTGAATTCCTACTTCAGGGAAAATTTTTAAGGAGAGTGAAGAAGAAAAATAAATACATAGATGGATAAAGAGAGAGACAGAGAGAGAGTGGTGTGTGTGTGTGTGTGTGTGTGTGTGTGTGTGTGTGTGTGTGTAAGATAGTGGCAAAACATTTTTGGTGGAAAAACTAAAGATGGTACATTTATTTGGTTTCTGAAATGGCCAGCATCCCTGCTGCTGAGGACAAAATATTTAAAGTGGGTTTGCTATCATTAGTGTTTTAATGATGTCATTTTGATTATGCATGTGGCCTGAGGTTTTTCAACATCTGGTGTCTTTTGTAAACGAAACTAATAAACAAAGGCTTCTCATAGCAACAACAGACACATTTCCCAGCAAAGCTCTTAAAATGTCTAAAATCACTTGGCAACAAGCTATTTAGAGATGCAGGGGAACTTGTTAGGAAACTAGCTCTCTTTTTCTTTTACATCAGAATTCCTCACTGTCACCAGACCCTAGGATGCCACCTCAAACCATCTGCCTAATGTGTTCTCTCTCACTTCCTTTAGAAAGGTAGGGTCCCTTTCGCTCACAGGAGAACAACTTTTCTCCCTTAGACGTGGTCGGCACTGTCTGTGGTGCACACGCTTGGTTTTCTTGTCTGGAAGTCTGGCCATTTGGCCGATTGGGTAATACATCAGGGCCACGCACAGGTAACAGAAGTGTAGGACTGAAAATCAGGACTAGAGTTCTGAGTGGAGATCTAATTTTTAGAGTGCTCAGAATTCAAGCAGCACAAATGAAGGCACCACAGAGAGAACATTCAGAGAGGAAAAACAGAGTGTCTTTCATGTGGAACATAGCTTCCCTTTCTCATCCCCCACCAAACCTTATTGTAATGTACTGTGAGGACAGCAGTACATGATTTCTCTCCCATATAACTTCCTTACTGCTAAGGCGGTCACAGAGTGGACAGGGTTAGGAAGTCCAACTTGAGAGACAGTTGTTAACAACTTTCAATCAATACTTAAATTTTTTTGAGGGAGAGATGGTTTGTTAAAATTCTTCTTCAAAAGGTAATGTACAGTTTACTCTTTGATCAATATCTAAATCGAGGCATATTGTGCCTTTTATTTTCATAAAATATTTAGAGACCCTATGAATGGCAAACTAGTACAAAAGGATGCCCACTCTCCTGTCAGATGAAGACAACCACCCACCTACTCCAGGCAATGGAAGAAGAAAGCACGTAGTAGGGAACTAGAACCCGTGTTGCTCATGTTTTATGTTTCTCTAAGAATTTCCTATTCGGCCTCCTTAGGGTAATGAGATTAAGCAGGCAAACAATTCTGTGTTAAGAACATCTGGCTTGTTGGAAGTTCCACTGAATAAGAAGTTCTGATATCTAATCTGGGTAAAGTTTCAAAGCTGGATACAAACTGGAAAAGATTTTGCCTGGGGGAGAATCAAAGACTTAAAAATTAACTTCTAGAGATAGTATAAATTATGTTTAAGTATGTAACTTCATATGTTAAGTATATAGATAGTGTTTGATGTCATTTTAAAGTTAAATCCTTTTTGCTTTTAAATTGATCCACATTTCTATTTTTGAATTGAGTGAAACATTAAAGCATCTGTTTTCTAACTTGGACCATATATCCATTACTAAGGCACTCACTCCTGTTTGCTGGTTCTGTATCTAAAGTCTGTATCTAAAGTATCTTTATGGTAGAGCTCGTAGCATACCTGGCATGGATTGGATCAAATGGACCTTGAGCCCAGGGCTCCTTTGCTCTGTGATACTTTTGTCTAGAATAAAAGGTTCTACAATCTCTTTCTGTTTCTGTTAGTTCTGGCACATATTCCAAATTTATTTCTTATCAGACTCTTCTCTCTTTCTCTAGTTTCACAAGTCTTCATCTTATCCCATGCTAAATGTTATGCTTCTTTTTCTTTACTGTTTTAGATCTGTAGGTGCACTGTTATCTAGTCTTTCTTTGGAACAGAAATACTCCTTCTGTACTTATCCTTACTTCTTTACCTGAGACTGTTAAGTGTATAGCAGGGGGACAAATCGAGGTTGAGGACAGGTCACCCCAAAATATGCCTCTTTGGTATGTTTTTTTCAGCTAAAGGGACTTGAAAAGCAGCAATTGCAAGAAGGGCATTCTGACTTCCTATTTTTTTCCTGAAGACAAGAGATGAAACTCCTATGTGAAAGATGCCCTTCTACAAGAGAAAAGAAACATTTTTATCATGGGAGATTAGATGTTGAGGCCAAGAAAAATCTGTGTAAATGAACTCAAACTGTTAACTTTTAATTACCTGCCCATAATTGCCACTCTTTTTTCAACCTAGTATATAAACACTTAGGCTAGGTCACTTCTTTGGGTACTCAGTTTTCTTTTAAAGGTTCCCATGTTTAAATAAAAACTGTATGTTTTTCTCCTGTTGATCTATCTTATGGTGGTCCCAGCTGAAGACCCTAGGAGAGTAAAAGACAATATTTTCCTGCCTTATACAGTATGATCTGTAAGAAAACTTATAATTTTTGGTATAAATATTTGATTGGAGAACAGAGAAGAATAGAATGAAATGATTCAATAACTACTAACCAGATTTTCCTTTAGCTTGAAAAATAAAAGGGGCATAAAAGGATACTATAGGATATGTTGAAACTGTAATTACCAGCAGGCAAGCCTTCAGCAAACTGGTGAATTCGATAGAGTCTACGGTACAGTTTTTTGAACGTAGGAAAGGCAGCTGTCCGCATCCAGACAATGAAGTCATCGTTGAGGAAGCCATTGTTGTCTGGATTGTTTTTATCGAGATCGTAGATTGGTTTAGGCCAGTTTGGGGGCTTTGTGCTTCCTGAGGGATGAAAATAAAAGATATGGTAGAGAAAAATAATATATCTCCTTTAGTTTTCCCTAGAGTGTAGACAATGAAATAACTGTATACATGAGGAAAGAGAAATAGAAATTAGATTTTTACAAAAGTAAGTGCATCTATGTGTGAGCTATCTGAGTATACATTCATTAAAATAATAGTTTTATAGAGGCTAAGGAATGCTCATGATAAATTCAAAGGGTGAAAAAAACTATTAAAATTATATGCATATTATACCTTTAACTATATTAAACACATATAAAGATTAAAAAACAGGTACAACAAAATGGTAATGGTCGTTTTCTTCAACGGTGTTTTCATGGGAAATATCTTTATCTCATTAATTTAACCAGTGATATAATGACAAAATTAAAAACAAGATTGATTAACAGTTAAAGAATGTCGGGTGTGGTGGCACACGCCCCATAATTCCAGCACTCGGGAGCTGAGGCAGGAGGATCGCTGTGAGTTTGAGGCCAGCCTGGATTACAAAGTGAGTTCAAGCCCAGCCTGAACTGCATTGTGAGACCCTCTCTCAAAAAAAGACGACCAAAAAAAATTTTTTTTAAAGAAATCATTGGTGAGGCTGTGGAAGTGAGAAACTTGTTTGGAACAGATTGAAAGCTTTACTATTTTGCATATGTTGAGGCCTACAAATTCTACCTGTAGAAGTATGTTCTAAGGAAATAGCCATAAAAATGCATGAAGATTGATTTATATGTATCTTCACTCTGGCACTGCACTCCAGAGTTCAAAGCTGGAAGCGAGACAGAGTAACTGCTAAGTGGGAGGACACAGGGGGCACAGGAACTGCAAGCCAGTGTGAAGACAGCCAGGTAGATTTGGGCTTTGGAGGAACTTTGGAAGCACAAGGTGTAAGGTGGTGCCAGAAATGTGTCTGTTAACCTTTCTTTCATTTCACACTTCCCATTTAAAACTGTGGGTATCTGTCTCTCTTACTTTATAGCGAACACTGGAGAACAATATTATGCTCACCTGTTTTTCCCTACATTTAGTCCAGTGCCTGCCACATGCTAATATTCAATAAATGTTTGATAAAGAGGTGAAGGATTCCAATTAATTTGCCTGGATTTCCAAGAATGCTGCCAAGTTCCTTTCAAAACCTAACAATTCAGTTATAGGTAAAGCGACTGTGTGCGCTAATGTGCCCAGGACAGTCCCAGTGAATCTCTACTGTCCACAATCTTATTTGATAATTTAGCATTTATTTCACATAAGTACCATACATATAATTTCATCCATCATTGCAGCTTCCAGGCATAATATTAGCTCAGAGTGTGTGAGATCCCCTGTGTAGTGAATGTGCTGCTTACTTGGATTCGCGATTATGTATGAAAGTTGAATAGAGACTCTTCTTGTCAAAACATAATATAACCTATTCCTATGACCCCTGCTTGCTATTTGGCATTCTAGCCAGCTTGTCCATAATGTCTGTCTTGGCCCATGAGATGTATGAGGCTGGCAGGCTGCAAGTCAGTGGGACCAGTGGGAAATGGGGAATTTTATAGGTTTGGTTATGCATACATGATGCTATGTGTGGGAAACAGATACTGAGTGGTTCTGCTGAGACTAGTTTGCACTCTTTTGCAACAGTGGTTTTGTTATTTATTACACAATGTAATGATGTAACTATTGTGTTGTTTGGCATCAGTTTTTTTGTTTGCTATAAAGCCTTTTAGCAGTGAAGCACCAAAAAATGGAATGTGTGTGTGTTTAATGTAAAACTAAGAGTGGTTTCTTAAGAAAGTTAATAATATGATATTTGCAGTGTTGGTCAACATTATTCTACCATGGGAATCATAGTGATGTCAATGACTGTGTGAAAATCAAAAGATATAAATCTGCTGAAGAATATCAGAACCTGCTTCAAAAGACTGTGGTAATTTTTAAAATGTTGTATCTGATGACAGTGGTTTAACTTCTGTAGGGGTCTATTTATTATCATTCTGTGAGCATGACTTCATTAAGATCAAATGGATTTCCTTCTAGCTACACTTTTCATATTTATTTATTTATTTAGTACTGGGGATCGAACTCATGACCTCGCGCTTGCCAGACAGGTGTTTGTGTCACTGAGCTAAACCTCTAGCTAATTACACTTTTTCAAAAAATTGTTTTGTTTTGTTTTTGGTAACCAAAAAGAATGTTTTAGTGTGCTGTTGACTTCATTAGTGCACAAAGAACTTTATAAATGGTTAAAGGAAGCCAGATTTACACAAATGTCTTCAAACAGAATAATTGGGTAAGTTAAGTATAATAATAGTTTGATTTTAAGGAAGTTAATTTCCCATGAAATTAAAGCAAAACATTTAGAAGCTCAATCATTCAGTATGAAACCTACGACATTATTATAGACGTTATCACAAATTCAGTCAAAAATTTCAACAAACAAGTTTAAATTGTTAGATTTTGTAGTGATAATTTAAGGGCATACTTGGTGGGGTACAACATCAGAGAAAAGATAATGTTCTTAGTAAACTGAGAAATGCACAGAGAAAAAGAATACCTAAAATTTGACTGTGGTACATGCATAATTCACATTGTATCCTAAGAACTGACAATATTTTATTAATCAAAAGAAAGGCCACAGTTGTACAAATCTAAATCTTTTTGTATATTCACAGAGAAACTGAACTGCAAAATTTTTACAATGACACAGATGATAAACATATACTTCAGTATGATATAACTTATAGTCTTATTAACCAGAATTTTAGAAATGTTTGAGCCTTTAAGGCAATTTTTTTTTGTATATCAAATGATGTATCCTGTAATGACCCTGAACTTGTCCTGTAAATGAGTCCTCCAACTTTGGGGTGCATTTTGTTCAAAATGTTAAAAATAATTTTAGAAATCTCTAAAATATAGAAAGTTAAAAAAACTTGAGTTATTGAAGATTTAATATACAGTATTAGTGACTGATAGGTCCCCCACCTGAGACTTGCCCAGCCATCATGGCAACAGACCAAATGTTGAACCATAATGGCGTCTAGCTCCTTCTTCTCAGAAACTCCTGCAGTTTCTTCTTCCCAGTTGCCTTTGCCAAACCTCCTGCATACCACAAATGCCCCTACCAGTTTCAGCCACGTCTTGCTGAACAGCCCATGTCAGCAGCCCTGTGCCCTCCCCCATCAGAGTACATTTAAGCTCGCACTTTGCCTTTGTCTTCAGAGAATCAGTGCACCCATGAAATGCACTGGTTCCCTCTGTGCCCGTATCTTATCTCTCTCCTCCCTTTTCTCTGCGCCACTCTATATTTTTCTAGCCGCCTCAGATTGAGTTAAAAAACAGCTCAATCAGTAACAACCAAATTTGCAAACAAGAAGACATTGACATTTACCTCTGTAAGAGCAAAGAAATAATTGAACATATAGAGAGTTCAAAATGTATATAAGATTTAATTTTTAAATTATATAATTATGCTTTGGAATATCCCAATTTATATGATAACTATTGATAACATTTCTGTTTTTAACTGATAGAATTTTTTGTATCAGAATGAAATGATACTGAGAAAGTCTGAGATTTATATTTTAACATCTAAATTTAACGATACATTTAAAAGAATCAAAAATAAAAGAAAAGTGTGGTTTAAAAAATAATGCCAATGAAAACATTTGGGTTAAACTACTAGCATATTTCACTATGAAGAAATTGAAAGTGAGAATTCCTCCAGTTAGCAAAATCTATTGTGAGTATAGTAGGACCTTGATACCTATAGAGTATTTTCTCAATAAAACCAAGAGACAACAGAGGAGAGTCAATTGAAGGTATCAACAATTTCAAATTGTTTGACTAAAATTAAACTTTAAAAAAGATTGCAGACAATTTTGTGAAAAAATTAGTAAGACCATAGTAAAAAGAATAAATTCATCAGAAAAATGTAGGAACGTGTATTGAAGACAAGTATGGCCAAGAAATTAATTAAAGTATGTGAACGTATGTCCAAAATAATTATTCTGCTTATGTTATTATTAAATGTTTAGATAATAACTATAGTTTTTAAAAGTTGCTTTAATGTATACATATGTGCTATTTTAATTTTCAAAAGAACTGCTCTGCTTTGTTTTGTTTTGAGACTGGGTCTCGCTATGCAGTTCAGACTGGCCTTGAATGCACACTGTAGCCTAGGCTGGCCTCAAACTCATGCTGATTCTCCTGCCTCAACCTCACAAGTGCTGAGATTATAGGTGTGCACCACCACACTCAGCTACAAGAACTGCATTTATTTATTTTTTATTTTTTGGTACCAGGGATCAAACTCATGACCTTGAGCTTGCCAGGCAGGCACTTACACCGCTGAGCTAAATCCCCGACCCAAGAACTGCATTTTTGAAGGTAGATTTTGGTTGAATGATTGTGTATGTTTATTGATGTGATGTCAATTTATTGCTCAGAATATGAAAACTTTAAAAAACTGTACCTAGTTATTCTAGTGTCCCTTTTTAATCTCAAAAGGGCCATCCTAATTATGGTCACACTAATTATAGTGAAACATCAGTCTTCTTAAAACGTTGCTTTTTTCTTAATGGTAACCTGGAAGAAAACAGGGAACCCTGATAGGTATATAACTGACGTTCCCACAATGGGAAAATTTAAAACAAAAAGGAGTCAACAAAGAAATAAAGAGGACTTACAATAATTTCCCCCACACATAAAACAGCAGAATTTTTATAAAGAGCTAAGACTATTAAGCAATTCTATGAATTTTACCTGCAAATTTGCTAGGAAGATCATTCAAATGTGGATTCTGAAATTTGACATATTTATCTGTCCACCATGTAAGTCCATTCTTTAGCATTGGGACTGTGACAAGTTTAGATGAATTATGTTTGTATAAAAGAATTATGGTATCTGAAGAGAAATAAAAAGTTAGAGCTGCAAGCTACCAATTTTGCTACCTTTGAAATGCAGAACCAGATGCAGCTACAAAATGAATCAGGGCTCTTGAAGCCTCTCGAGATGCTCATATGTCACAGATGCTGCAATCACAAGACCGTTTTTTTTCTTGCCGAGGTTGAGCCAGTTATTCAAAAATACTCTTAAATTCCATTTAACTCATGTTGACTAACTTTTCTTTCATATTTCTGGCAAGAAAGGACTTATTTGCAAATGAAACACTGTACCCAGTGCTCTGGATCAGCCGGGATAATAAGATTCAGTATTTAAAAGACAAAACAAAACCCCGCTACTTAGCTGCTGTGGTAATCTGGACATCTGCATGGTAACACACTTAAGAAAAGGGACATCCCAGAGATACGAAACATCACCTACCATTGAACATGCTGTTGGCAATAGCCCCGCAAGGAGCAATGGGAGTACCATTGTGAGACACTGTGAATGGAGCACAATCCTCAACATCCTGGGTGCGAGATGATAGAGCAATGATGAATGCTTTTGGTAAACTCTCTTAGAATCTTCAAAGAGAGAACACTGGCAACGTAAATCATCTTACACTAATTTACTGGCACAGACTAAGGTTATGGATCACTGCATTTTTCCCCAGTTATCTGGCTTACTTGGGCTAGAAATCTTTGTGTTTTAGACATGTGTGTACAGTACGTATATGGTTATCTAAGCATGTTTTTACCACAATAACAGCATAAAAACGTCTGTAGGAAGGAATTTTTTCTTATCAGCTGTTCTACATATTACTCTAGATTTACACTGGAATACATTCATTAAATCTTTTTTTATTGAAGTAAAATTTTTATTCAGAAACATGCACAGACTGTGATTCTACAGCTAGGTGACTTAACACAAGGAATCCATCCTGACTACATTTTTAAAAGAGTGATTACTAAAAATCATTTGGTTATCATTTTCAATAATGTCAATGTAGAAACGAATTCTATCTAACTTTCTTGCTAGCATGGTAAATATCATCTACCAAAAGTAAAAATTTGTACTCGTGGGTCTTGAAAAGATATTCGGTTAAATTAAAGGCTTTATTCAATCAAAGGAACCCAGTTTCATCAAGTAGACTGGGTTGAAATCCCCAATTATAGGAAGGACAATGGTAGATATCAATTGAGCCAGAGTGAAACAAGGCCTCCCAAAAATCGTGCATGAAAGGATAACCAAACGTGGATAGGATTGACATTACCACTGTAAAGGGACAGTGTTGTTTCTCAGTAACAGTTACCCTGAATATCCAGTCCTCTCAATTCATGTAGAATGAAATAAACATTTCTGTTTTGTGAAAACTTGGCTTGTAAAGTCTTTAGCTTTTGCGTTTATTTTTCAACCCTCCTTTTAGACTGAAAGACTCACCTGGCTTGAAAAAAGACAAAGAGAGATAGAGTACAACAGCAAATTAAATAAAGCCTTACCCTTAGATCTTCACCCATCAATTGGTTATTACTTCTGGATTGAATATATCGATAGAGATTCTGATAGAAGCCATACAATTTATAGTACATATAAACATTACCCTGTATGAGAGGAAAACAAAAAGTGAGAAGAGAGAGAAATTAACTGGAATATTAATAAACATGAGCAGGAACTTTTAATTTAAAAATTTTATTGATACCAGGTGTGGTGGCACACGCCTGTAATCCCGGCCGTTGGGAGGCTGAGGCAGGAGGATTGCTGTGAGTTTGAGGCCAGCCTGGGCTACAAAGTGAGCTCAAGGGCAGCCTGAACTGCATAGTGAGACCCTGTCTCAAAACAAACAAACAAACAAAAAACATTTATTTGTTTGTTGATTGGTTTGTTTGTTCAGACAGGGTCTTGTTATTTAGTCTAAGTCATCCTCAATTCTCCTTCCTCAGCCTCCTAAGGACTGGGATTGTTGTCATACACCATCACACCCTGCAAAAATTCTAAAAATATAAAGCAGTACAGAAAAAAAAAATGATGGGAACTGAAAATTTCTGGAAAACAGAAACACAAGTAATCATTTTTAAAAGTCACTATTGGAAGTCCTGGTCTATAAAGATAACTGAAGTGATTGAATCACCTATTTTTTTAAATTTTAGAAAGAAAAGGCCAGCCGTGTGGCACAAGCCCATAATCCCAGAACTCAGGAGGTTGAGGCAGGATTGCCGAGAGTTTGAGGCCAGCCTGTGCTACATGGTGAGTTCAAGGCCAGCCTGAACCACATAGGAAGACCCTGTCTCAACAAAACAAAA
The DNA here is from genome assembly GCA_004365215.1 of Cuniculus paca. NCBI lineage: Eukaryota > Metazoa > Chordata > Mammalia > Rodentia > Cuniculidae > Cuniculus > Cuniculus paca. The sequence continues at coordinate 12,511 of RJWT010033178.1, forward strand.
CAAAACAAAACTCAACAAAACAAAACAAAACAAAGCAAAACTCAACAAAACAAAACAAAGCAAAGCAAAGCAAAACAAAACCCACTACACTTATGCCCTGAAAAAAATTTTATAACTAGTTGCTGTACTTTCAATACTTAAAATTTGGCTTCACATATATTGTCATTTCCCAGTAATACCATGAAAAATGCTTTGCTAGAAGTTAGAACAGGTACTCAAAATCACCATTTCAAAGCAAATCTATGAAATACAATTTAAAATTGAACCAACAGGTATATTTAGGTGCCTTTGTATACTAGGCATAGGAAAGGCATGAGAGTAGAAGTACCTTGTAGTCAGCCTCCAAGTGTTTTTGTCTTCTTAGTACAGTCCCTGGCACTTAAAACTTGCTCAAGAAATAAGGGCACAATTGAAATGGGCAAAAATGGAACGAGCCAATGATTTACAATAAAGGAAGTGATTTCCACCCTAGCAGTTGAGGCTTATACTCCCGTTAGCCATCATACTAACTGGACTTAGAACCTCCTTGGCTCCCCACTACTACAAATATATCTTACTGTCTTTATTCTTGCCATGCATCACACTGGAAGTGGTAGATTGGAATGAACTTATTAGAATTTCAATAACTTTTCCATGGGATTACAAATGTGGATTTTTCTGGATCATGATAAGGTCTAGAAGGGCTTCCTATATACCAGCACTTATAGAAATGTGGTATGCAGCTGTTTATAATTAATATACCAATACCTTCAAAATAATTAAAGGCTATATTTCAAACTAAGAGGGCTTAACTGTATTAAGTGCCCCTCTGGTGTTAAATGATACATTTAATGCAAGAAACACAAAAGCATTCATTGCAATATTGGAGTCCATTGATTCTTTAAGCCTACACAAACACAGCATTTGGAAAGGCTTGGCGTCCTTTTCCCAGGACATTAAAGAGGAGGAATATGGAAAATGGAATCTGGCACTCATGGTGAACTGTGAAGAAAAGTCACGGTAAGTGTGGCCAGGTATAGAAAAGAATGGCTCAAGAGAAATCTCTTGAGACCCTGGAAAGACGAGATCCTGAGCCATGACAAAGAGGCAGGCTGCAAATAGTCAACAGAGAGCATTGGCAGGAAAGTAAATAAGCCAAGCTTAGTAAGAATGGTCACCTTTCCTCACCCAAAAACGGAGCCTCTGTTGTTGACCCATGACCATGGAAGGTATGAAATCCCCAGAATGGATTTTACCACACATTTTATTAGAAGCCAAAAAGCGAATTCCACTTAACCAGAGTTACATATTAACATCAGCAACAAAATAAATAGGCAGGGAGCCCACTAAGGACTGGAGTGTTTCAATAACCTCTTTTCGAAGACTCTATTCCAGATTTAGCTTACTCAGCCCTCTGTAGCCATCATCCTTTTGATTACTCCTGGAGGCACAGCCCACTTTATGGTCTTTCTT
>RJWT010033179.1:0-13962 GCA_004365215.1 Cuniculus paca
ATAACTTGCCAAAATTGAATCAAATAGAAACACAAAATCTGGGTTGTTGTACAACCAATAAATAAAATAAACCAAAGGCTGAAAATCTTCTTCTGTAGGAAAAACTCCAGATCCCCAATGTCTTTACTAATGAGGTCTTTGAAAATTCAAAAAAGATATAATTCCACTCTTCTGTAAGTTTATCCAAAATATAGAACTATAAGAAACACACAAGTAGGGGCTGGGGATCTAGCTCAGTGGTCTACGCGCCTGCCCGGCAAGTGCAAGGTGGTAAGTTCAATCCCCGGTGCCACAAAAAAAAAAACACACACAAGTCATTTTGTGACAGTATACATAACCTTAAGAACCTGATAACCTAATAAGAGCAGTAGAACAGGGAGACATTTACATACATAAGCATAGATACAAAAACTACATAAAAATATTATCAGAGAAAATTCAGGTATTAGAGAAAGGATGATGTGTGGCATACAAGGCACATAAGTTTGGTTTAACTTCAAAAAACTGATCAAAGTAATTTTTTGTTGTTGTGTTTGTTTTGTTTTCTGGGACTGTCTCACTCTCTAGTTCAGGCTGGCCTTAAACTCACTGTGTAGCTCAGGTTGGCCTTGAACTTGCAACGATTCTCCTGCCTCAGGCTCCCAAATGCTGGGGTTACAGATGTCTACCACCACAACAGGCTCTGATCAATATAATAAATACATTAACAGACTAAAGGAGCTGCAAGTCAATGAATATAGAAAAAGTATGTAATGGAAGTCAACATACATGCCCTTAATTAAAACAACCTCTTACTAAGGAATAAGAATATATGGGAGCTCTCTTAATATGGTAAATCATATCATGAAACGAACAGGCCTGGAGATGTAGCTCAATGGTGTAGCATGTGCTTGAGCCCTTGGGTTAAATACTCAGCATAAAAAACAAAAAACCACACCTCAGTAACATTTATACTTGATGATAGAACAATGAAAGCTTTCTCTTTGAGGGTAGGTACAAGAGTACCTATAATCACCATTATTCAGTTGAATTGGAGGTCCTACCAAGAAGTGCAGTAAAGGAAGAGAAAGAAGTTATAAAAACTGGAAAGAAAAATATTATCCTTCTAAAATGCCATGATGAAATAACTAGAAAGTGAAAATCTACACATGAATTGTTAAGGGTTTAAACAAGATTGTTCAATACTTAACTTATAGAAATTAATTATATAATATTTCTCTATACCAGCACCAAACCAAAAATGAAATGTTTTAAAAGAAAATAACATAGAAAGTAACATAAAAAAATTGCCTAGGAATAATCTTATAAATGATATGCAAAACATCTACAGGAAAAGCTCTTCAATGAGTGCAGCTATAGATATATAAAAACTAAAACATTACTAGACCCTTACCATAATAAACCACGTACAAAAATCAATTCCAAGTGGACTAGTGAGCGATCTTAGTGTAAAAGCAACAAACTGAACAATGCAGAACCAGCCAAAGACAAAAGAAAATAAAGGGCCTAGACTGATGGTTATAATATGCCCTACGTCTTATATTAAAAGACTTTTCAAATGAATAAGAAAAAGATGAGCACCCAAAGTGGTGAAAGAAGTAAGTGGTTCGTCTGACATCACCCTTAACATTTTTTCTCAAAATTCTTTACCAGTGTTTTAAAACTCTGATAATCACCTTATGTTTTGCCGTTCTTGATCAACATATCTTATTTGTGTGGCAAGCATCATTTTGTGAACCTTAATTTCTTCTGTTCGCTCTTCCATAGCTGTAAGCAACTGCTGTTTTCTTTTTTCCAGAGACAGAACTTCTTCTGCTTTACTGTGAAGCATTTCTCGTGTACGTTTAACTTCAAGTTTTAAAAGATTGTCCTCTATCATCAAATCCTATGAACATAATAAAATTTTCAAATACTGAAATAATTATCTTTTTGCCAAATCAAAATGTTTATATTGTATAAAAATCAAATTTGAAAATAGGCCATTTTTCTAGTTTGATCATTGAATCAGGACTAAATTTAAATTAGTCATGATTCTGTTTTTTCTTTTGAAGAGGAGGGTATATGGCCATTCCAAATCATGTTTTTATGATTCAATTTTAAATTCAACCTTTACTAAAAAGCAATAGGAAAAAGTTATTCCTAAAAATTAAACTTACAATATCCAAGAAATATAAAATTATATAGATGAACTTTTTATAAGCTAAATTTCATAAAATAACATAAAAGTAAATTTTCATTTTAAAGCAATTCTGAGTACTGACATAAGAGTAAGCAAACTGATCAATTTTCAGAAAAGAAAGCAGAGAAACAAATGCTCCACAACATAAGATTTTACTATTTCATAAACATAACTTTCCAGGTAGAGAAAAGATTAAATTCCTGTATCTAAAATGAACAAAAATAGATTCCAGGTAAGTGAAAAAACAATATAAGAGATTAAATCAATGTACTACTAGAAGTAGCAAACTGATTTTTAGAAGCTTCTAAACATAAAAATTATAAAGAAAAAACCCTAACAATTTGATGTTTAATAAAAGATTTTATGTCAAAAACACTGAATAAAAATTTAAGGTCAGGGGCTAGGGAGATAGCTCAGAGGCACAGTGCCTGCCTGGCAAGTGTAAGGTCCTGAGTTCAATTCCTGGTACCAAAAAAGAAATTCAAGTCAAATAGGGAAAGTGTTGACAATATCATGAGATAATTTTTTAAAATATGAAAATATTTCATGAAACAATTCAAAATACGAACCTCCCAATAGAAAAAATGGGCCAAGAATATAAACTAGATATCCAAAAAGAAAAATTATGAACATAATATAATGAAAAATGTTATAAACACTTTATTTAAACATAAATGTTTAAAATTTTATCTTTAAACAAAATGTTTCAAATGTCACCAGTTAAAACAATTCAGATTAAAACAATGAGATACCATTACTTGTCTACTAAATTGGCAACACTTTTGTAAATTAAAATATCCAGACTCAGTAGCAGTAAACAAAGTAGAATGCTTATACATCACTGCTGAAGTTTATTAATCAAACCTCTAGAGGATAATTTGGCTTAAAAATAGTTTCAAGACAACAAAAATACTTGCTTTTTTAGTCATAATTATACAGCTATGAATTTATTCAACTCTTCAATGATGTATGTGCCAAAAACATTGTAAACAAATACATATCCAAAAGATAGAAAATGCTTAAATTGTAATAACTTAGAGCAGTGCACTTGTAGAAAGTCTTTAAGAGTTATTTTTTAAAGGAGTTGTTAATGTTTTAGGACACATGTATATTAAAATTTTTAAATGAAAACATATAAAACCAAATTTTTAAAAGAAGGAAATAACAGACTTTAACACATTATCTTGGGTACAGTAATCAAAATGATTTTTTTTCTTCATTATTTACTGTTGTTTGTTTTTTGTCTTTTTGAGACAGGATCTCACTATGCCGTTTGGGCTGGCCTTGAGTGCACTTTGTACCCCAGGCTGGTCTGGAACTCACAAGGATCCTCTGTCTCAGCCTCCCGAGTGCTGGGATTACAGGCGTGAGCCACCAGGCCTGGCTATTATTTACTGTTTTTAAAATTTTCTACAATGAACATGAAAACATATGCCTTTTAAAAACATGTATGTATATAATTTTATGGCACCTGTTTAAAAGCTTTGGCTTTATTAAGTTCTTTCTCTGAGCTGTCGATAAAGAGGTTTAATTCATTCACTTTAGTCAGAAGGGACTGTTTTTCATCACAATTTTTACTATTTGACTTCTTGATAAAGTAAAGATCATTCTGTAAGAAGGAAAAAAGGTACATAAAATATGTTTAACAACTAATTTAAGTACATACTATAATAAACATATCTTGTTTTATATACTCTTTAATATTTATAATAAATATTTTAATCTTTCATCATGCCAAGTATCTAATATAATATACATGGATACTCACAGAGAAACTTTTATTTTATCATCTATTGATGTTTTGAGTTTAGTCTGAGTTCAGTCATTCCAGGGAATACTGTATGTGGTTTCACTTCAACCTAAATTACAAAGTGTTTACCATTTATGAGATAGGAGTATACATTTTATTTCATTATAGGGTTCACCACTCTCTTTCAGGAGTTCATTGTTTGATTCTATTCAAGTCCTAGATGATCAAAATATTGCAGAAAGCATGGATAGAACTCTGGTTGACAGTACAAACTCTAGATCCACATGGCCTTAATCATTAGCCATGTGATGCTTGTGGGCAACCTACTCTTCCTCAGTTTCTCTCTCAAGTGGAGATGAGAACACTTCTTACCTCCCTGACTTGTCCTGAGAGATAAAGAAATTACTGTCAAAGAGTATTGTTATGGTTTGTGTCTAGATGGCCCCCCAACCCTCATGCAGTCATGGAGGCAGCTGAATCTAGCGTTTGTGATTGGTTCTTTGTCTAGCGCTGGGATTGGTGGTGTGAGGGCTGCACCCGTCCAGGGGCAGAGCTGGCATACAATATAAGGGAGGGAAGAAGGTGTGTTTTCTCCCTTTTGCCATTTACCCTTGTTGCTTGCAACTGCCATGAATGGCTGCCCCTCAGCCACACCACCCTGCCCTACAGCCAGCTGAGTATGGACTGAAACCTCCAAAAACTGTAAGAAATAAACCTTTCCTTCCTTCATGTTGGGCATCAGGTATTTTGTCTCAACCACGAGATAAAAGTAACCAAGACAAGTATGTACAACAATGCTTGACACATTGAAGTGCCATGTAAATGCCAGATGCTCTTGTATAATTACATATTTCTAGAGGGAAAATATTTGGTAAAATAAGATTTCATAAGGTGTACAAACAAGTCAGACATACCAGACACCAGTTTTCTAGTTTTATATAAATTTGCTTCCCTTTTCCCACTCAGAACCCAGAATAAGGTTTGTGCTCTTACTCCCCTTTTGCTTCCTAAATTAAGACTACTTTCTAGTTCCAAGATACCATATGCACACAGGCACTTTCCCCACACACACACGTTTCTCTGCCTTTCTCATTGTCATATTTTTCTGAAGTATCAAGACTTAAGATTGCAACCAGTTTGTAAGAAGAGAAATGAATTTGGCATAAAGATGTGATTTTATGAAATTACATTTGGAACAAAAGAGTTAAAATGTAATATTATTTTCAACTTGCAGAAGTAAGTCTTGATTATGTAAGTAAAATATGGCACGGTACTGGAAGGGCATAAAAAATGACTACAATCTCATGCTACTGTTGAGAATTAACCTTCAATAAGGTTACCTAGGTTTAATATATTTTAATTTCTCTTGTGTTTCTATTAATTTATCTCTCTGTTAAAACCACAGTTGAGATAATGGATAAGTACTAGCTAACTATATGACAGAGAAGGTAACCAGCATGGTTTAAAGAGGAAAGAACTACATGCTTCCCCATAGCAAAACAGACAGGAGCCAGGCCAGGGTAAATGTTCAGATTTAAAAAAAAAAAAAAAAAAAAAAAAAACCCTCTTCCTCTTCTTCTGTAGTATCAGTTCTTCTCATGTTCTAAATAAAAACAGTACCACTAATGGAATACCTACTAAAAGCACTGTGATAACATGCACATTGCTTCTAGTTCCCAAATACCCTGAAATAACATTACATCTTTTCCACATGACACCCGAGTAAAAGTTTAAAAACATAGTAGTAGTGGTATAATCTTGAATTTCTGAACAAGTTCTATCTGATCCCAAAGCTTGCATTCTTTTCTAGTAAACCAAAGAAACAGATAAAAAATTTCTTCAAATTAGAAACTACTCCAAACCAAAATTTTGACATCTCAAAACTAAAAAATGACAGGTCCTTTTCATGTTTTGCAGCCTCCAAGATTCAGCAAAATTCTACTTATAACCACTAGAGGACACTCATCACTAGTCTTTCCAGCCATAACCAACATCGAAACACTCCTAGGTTTTCAACTGTCCTGGTCACTGCCCTCACTCCCTAAATCGTACTCCTAGTTAAATCTAACATAAGCTTTACATTATAATAAATGTAATAAGATTCCTAAAGTCAAAGCACATTATCTCCTAACTGAATAGAGTCATTGTAAATATTCTAAGTCATTAGTGGAATAACAATAATACATCTCATGAAAGAAGGGACAATCAAGATATTTAGCATGGTAGAAACTATTTCTAAATAGTGTACTCTTTAATACTATTTTGAAGTCACATGGATGAGGGATCAAACCCTACCTCTCCTCTCCATGTGCTAGCTGTGTAACTGAACAAATTGCTTAATCTATAAAACAGGTGATAAATAGTATCTTCTTCACAAGACAGTTATAAAACTTAAATGAATTAAAACAGTAGAGGCATGTAATGCAGTATTTATCATAGAGTAAATGCTTAGTCAGTGGTAACACGGTATCAAATAGTCAGTATAGACTACCCTAAGCAAAGTAGCCTTAGAACTATATTGACTTAAAAGAGAATGGGTAATAACTAAATACTGAAAACATGAAAAGAAAAAAGTATTTTGGCTAAGTTACATGAAGTTTCTTGATCTGCGTTTCCAAAAGGTCAAACGTAGACTTCTTCTCTTCCAAAGACTTCTTAAGTTCAACAACTTTTGCCTCCAGGGCTTGTTTTTCTTCTGAATTAATTTCTCCTTTTAACCGTGACATTCTTCGTTCCACTTGTTGAACGTAAAAATCCTGTGGCAGTTTTTAAAAAGGAGTCAGGAAAGAGATAACAAACAATTTAAAAGCATATCTATAATGTAAAAATAGTGAATATTTTCTCTTTTGCATCTTTTAAAAATGTACCTTCAATAATCTACATCCATGTAAACCTAGCAGATTTACTAAGGTTCTATTATGATAGTATGATAAACATCCACTGATTAGTTATATTTTCAGATTATTTCTGTGTCATTTTCATGCACCCTGATTGTTGAAGAATAATTTGTAGTTGCTTCCCTTAGAGTAAAAATTTTATCGTGAATTACTGACCTTTAGTAACAGAACCGTAGTAAATCTGCTAGATTTACATACATGTGGATTTTTGAGGGTACATTTTCTAAAAGATGCAAAAAAGATAGTCACAAATAGCCATGAAAGGCTCATAATGAATTGTTTTAAAATTATAGTTCAACATTTGCATTTTGAGAAACTAAGAATACATTAGATGAAGGAATTTTTTAAAAATTATATATATATAATTTTTATAATATATTTTATAGTTTATTAGATATTATGTAATATATATGCTGGGAAATAGGTAAGAATGGGGTACCTTATGTTTACACAACTAAGAACACAGTATTTCTAGGTTTCAGATGTCCCATAACTTCTTTTGTTTTACTCTGGGTCCACATGTTCCAGGTTTGTTTAAAGCATGATTGTCCCTTAATAAAGTTGTCTTTCCTCTTGCCTGTTTATTTATAATGAAGGAAACAAGTCACTTTTAAGGCTCCCCTGCCTTTCTACTGACCTAAAACAATATCCCACATAGCATCTGTCTGTGTTTCCAAAAGACTACTTAGACCTTGGTTTTGTTAGGATACTGGATATCTTGAGCATTACAACTATAAGAAATCAGTACGGAAAATATTTCCACAAGTAACACCTACCTGACTGTACATAATTTCTTGCTGTTTTAAAGTTTCAAAATCCAGTTTATGTAACTGATTGTTGAGATGCTTCAGAGTGGAACGGGTTCCTTCAACTTCTGATACAAGAGCTTTTTCTTTCATTTTCTCAGTCTGTAACTCCTGAACTTTCTTAAAAAACACATTTTTCACTATGTTCAACTGAACTTCCACTTCCTGATAATAAGAATTATAATGCTTAAGAAAATTATAATATTTTGATATGTTTTATTTATATGAACATTGTAATTTAGGATCTCATAAACAAATGAGTCCTTCTCATCAACATTTTAGCCCTTGATAATATAAACCCTTTTCCACAGTTTAAGCAAATTCCCAACATGTTTTACAGTCTATTCTAGCAGACTAGATTAGTAGGTTTTCTATTCCTGTATCACGTACCTTGACCTGTCATCTTAATTCCATCCCACATTTCCCTAGCCTCAGAAGTAAGGTACTCCACTGATTCCTTGGGTGAGCAAAGGAGGGGGAAACCACTGGGGACAAACCACTTGTAAGTTCACAAAGTTTACTGGAGTCTTGAGGTTCTAACAGGGAAGAAATTACATCACCCAACCTCCATCTTTGAAGCACTATCAAGTGACGAACAGGTTTAAACCATCAGTTCTCCAATGGATGAGAAGGTAAGGAGAAAACACAAAATGAATAGTATAAACAATCCCCTATGACCAGCTTCAGGCTACTAATATGACTCTGCTAAATGCAGAATTGGGAAAAGACACACAAGAAAAGACCATTATGCAGTGTTTCCAATGCACAGATACAAGAGATGTTAAACCATTTTAACATTAAGAGCATAGATAGTAGTCAACTATACAAAATAACCTACAAATGATGAATGTTTAATTCTTATTACTTTTGTTTTGGATATAATTTATTAAATTAAAAGCCTATATCATATGATTTTTTAATAGTAACTGTGGTTAGCAGCCAACTACAAAGTCCTGAAATTTTAACTCCCAGGTTTTGTGAGCCGTAGGGGTGGGCCCAGTACACTATAGGCATCACCCTCATCATGCACATTTTGCCTCTCGTTGACCTCAGCACCATGTGCAGCCTTCTGGAAAAGAGAGACAAACCCCAATTCTGCCCTGCCCCAACACAGATATTAACTTGACCTAGAAGCTTCACAACCAATATATTCTAGATTTCTAGTTACCCCAATCAATTGACAGTTAACATTTTTCAATGTTAAAATAACTTACTTCTAAGATATTACACACAAATAAACATACTTTTTCTTTCCCAACCAATGAAGCTCAAAATGAAACAGTGACTGATATTTAACTCTTTACAAAGCAAGAAATATCTGGTATTCAGTGCATTATCTTTCATATAATAGGTAACAGCTATTGAGTTTAAGACCTTCTAAAAGATGGCCTGGCAGTTCTACAGTCATTGTTTGGTCATAAGTAAGAGTCTATCCAAGAAACATAGGGTTGACCTTTTTCCAAATGAACAAAATCAACAGCAACAAAACCAAGATGATCAACACAACCCTGCTACATGCTAGTGTACCAGCAGTGCACTACCTTTCTATTTTTTTTTTGTAATTCAGTCAGTTTCTTCAAAACTAAGAATTGTTTATTCCCTATGATCAAAAAGTCTAATTCATATGAATTTCAAAGTTTTTAAGGGTTTCTAGTAAGTTCCAACACTGCCTCATCTTGTGTGTCATAGATAATCATGCTCTTAGGGGAAGAAAACACACTTTCAAAAAATATTTAAGATTTGGACTCAGACACCATGCAAGTCAAAAATGCTACATGACTTCATTACTCAGAAATTTTATAGAATTCTGATGAAACTGAATTCTGTCCAAAGAAAAACAGAGCCAGAGTTTATATAAGCCTCATAAAATGTTCAGGGATTTTGATCACACCTTAAGTTATTTCTTCTTCCTCCTCCTCTGTCCCCCAAAATACAGCAAAAGCAAGAAGTACTGCCCACCATGATACATCCCACTTAGAGGTCACTTTCAAGTTTCCAAAGAGGAAATGGTGAACCAGCCTTTCCTAGTTTCTCAAAAACTTGCTTTAATAGTACCACTACACCAGAGATTGGGGTAGAACACGGTGCCAGGATAGTTAGTAAAGTGGTACACTTCAGAGTCTATTTGCCAAAATGTGGTGCTAGATTGTAAGGGGTTAAAACACAAAAGATAATGAAATACAGATAATGAATATTGGTAGTGCTAGAGATTGAACCCAGGGCCCTTCACACTGAGTTACATACCCAGAGCCCATTTTTTATTCTTTATTTTGAGACAGGATCTTGCCAAGTTACTGAGTTCCCCAGGCTGGGCTGGAACTTGTGATTCTCCTACCTCAACCTTCCACAAAAGGAGAATTTAATCACAAACTAAAATAAAATAAAATGATAATCAGGTGGAAATCAGTTGTACAATAAGGTCAGTTTTCAAGATATATAGGCAATGTAGGAATAGATATATGGATAGCTGGGACACAAACAGTAGGCACTGGAAAGAAATAGAATCTAGGGCACAGTGGAAAGGCTGCCTTTAAAAGAAGACACCGGGCTGGGGATGTGGCTCAGTGGCACAATGCCTGCCTGGCAACCATGAGGTCCTGAATTCAATGCCTGGTACCCCCCCCCCCAAAAAAAGGAAGACACCAAAGTTAAATGCTAAAAATACAAGGAACCACTTTAAAAACTTTTTAGTCCTCTAATTAGGAGGGGTCTAATTAATCTTTCAAGAATCTAATTCACTACTGGTAAGTTTGCTGTGAGTTTCAAAAATTAAATTAAACTTTACCTTTACACTCTTTTCCTCATCCTTTAGCATATCTTCCAAATTGGTGGCTTTCTCTTCCACAGACATGGTTTTCTGAGTTATCTGATTCAATTTTTTTCTAATGATCTGATTATGATTTTTAAATTTTTGTAACCTTAGATAGGGAAAAGATAGAGGAAATGATAGAAAACATGCTTAGAAAGTATTCAATGCAAACAAGAGTTTATTAGAAGATGTCTATATAGTTAGGTTTCTTTGACTATAAGTCCTTTTCGTTATCACTATATATCTAAAAACCTATAAAAATATTTCTGTTGAGTTTTTGTGATTAAAAAAAGTCAGTAAAATTTTAAGCTTAATAATGCAGTAGCTATAATGCTGCAATTATTTAACAAAATACAATCTTAAGTATTATAATAATTTTCTAAAATAATTTTCTAAAAAATTTAATCATTTAAATAGACTTTTTCTTACCTTTGTCTTTCTCCCTGACAGTCCTTCTTTATTTTGTAAATATTTTTCCTCAAAGCTTCTAAATCACTTGAAGTTCTATTCACGGTGGCTTTTAAAGAATCTAGCTGTTTATTAGTTAACAGAGAAAAATTACATATTTACTCTACATGTTATAGTTTCATAAATGAGAATTTCTATTCTGTCCACTTTAAGTTTTAAACTATATCACACCCAAGAAACAGTAACTCTTTTTGTATTAATATATATTTACAGACCTTATTATTTATTATCATATCAAATTTTAAATGGCTTTTGTAATACAAAAAAAAACTAGAAATAGCTACATATATTAAAAAGTAAATGCAAAAGTGTCCAATATTCTGAGCCTTGCTCAAGAAGAACACAAGATTGAAAACAAACTAATGTGTATGTATGAAATGCTCATGATAACCATAAGTTTAGTTGGATTTGGAAAAATCTCAAGAGATTCTAATTCGTCATCCTTCTAACTACATGCATCCTCCTAATGATACACATTTTACAGTTAATCAAAATTATTAAAACAAATCTAAGATATAAATTTTCTCCTTTGTAAGAACATTGGCAAAAATTAAAGACGCCACCCAAAGAAATTAGAACTAATAAATCTCATAAAGTTGTAAGATACAAAATCAACATATGAAGATCAGTTCATTTTTATACACTAACAAATTTTCTGAATAAGAAAGTTTTAAACATCCATTTTCAATAGCATAAAAAAGAATAAAATAGGAATAAATTAAACCAAGGAGATAAAAGATCTATATGCTGACAACTATAAAATATTGATAAAAGAAATTATATAATGCACAGATAAATGGAAAATATTCCACTTCATAGACTAGAACAGATTATATTGTCACAATGTTCATACCACCTAAATCTCTCTATAGATTCAATACAATCCCTACCAAAATTCCAATGTTATTCCTCACAGAAGCAGGAAAAAAATGCTGAAATTTATATGTAAGCACAAAAGACTTCAAAGATCTAAAGAAATCTGTAACAAGAAAAATAAAGCTGGAGTAACCATACTTCCTGACTTCAAACTACATTACAAAGCTATAGTAACTGAAACACTATGCAACTAGCATAAGAACAGACACACTGATGAGTGGAACAGAATAGAGCGACTAAAAATAAATTCACACATACACAGTCAACTAACTGTCAATGAAGTTTTCAAGAAATCACAATGGAGAAGGGGCAGACACTTCCATAAATAATTTTAATAATAATGAATACCCACATGTAGAATAATATAGGGCCTTTCTCTTTCTCCGTATGTAAAACAATTCAAAATGAACCAAAGATCTTAAATGTAAAATCTGATACCATAAAACTCCTAGAAGAAAACATACAGGAAAATGTCCTTGACAGTGGTGTCCACAATAACTTTTTTGATATACCATCAAAAGCACAGACCATGAAAATAACAATAAACAAGTGGGACTGTCCAAACAAAAAGTTTCTGTTCAGCAAAAAGAACAATCGAAATGAAAAGGCAACATACAGAGTGTGATAAAATACTTACAAATTATCTGATAAGGGATTAATCTCCAAAATACATAAGGAACTCTTACAACTCAATAGTAATAATAGCAATAACGATGATGACACAGTTGAAAAATTGGCCTGAACATTTTTCCAAGGAGGACATCAAATGACCAACAGGTATATGAAAAGATATTCAGTGTCACCACCATCAGGAAAATGCAAGTCAAACTACTGTGTGATATTACCCTGTAACTGCTAAAAACAGCTATTACGAAAAAATAAAAGAATAAGTGTTGGCAAAAATGTGGAGAAAGGGAATAGTTTCACGCTTTTGGTTGAAATGTAATATGTTACAGCCATTATGAAAAACAGTATAGAAGTTCCTCAAAGAAACTGAAAATAGAACTACCATATAATCTAGGATTCCTACTTCTGAGTATATAGCCAAAGGAACTAAAATCGCATGTTGAAGAGATCTCTAGACTCCCATGTTCTTTGTAGCATTATTCACAATAGCCACAACAGGGTAACAATCTAAGTGTTCATAAACAGATATTGGAGAGATGTGAGGGACCAGAACCATTCTACACTGTTGATGACAAAGGAAACTACAACCATAGGGGAGGAGTATGAAAAGTTCCCAAGAAACTAAGAATAAAAATACCATTTGAGCAAGTTATACCACTCCTTAGTATATATCCAAAAGAATTAAACACAGCACATTGTAGTGACATATGCATATTCATGTTTATTACTTGATATTTCACAATAACTAAGCTGTAGAAACAGCCTAGATGTCTATAAACAGATAAATGAGGAGGAGCTAAAGATGGCAGAATAGTAAGCAGCAGAGTAAACCATCTCTCTGAGAGAAACAGTTCAGATGCTGGAATATAACATCATGGAGAGGACAAGAAGGAACGAAGTGGGTCCCCTGGACCAAGGAAGAATCTAAAATATGAATTGAAGCCCACAAAGAGAATAAAAAGAATTTAAATGAAGAAGAAGGTGGTGGCTGGCAGTGCCTTAGCCTGGAGCTGGATTCACCCTGCCAGAAGAGCTGCTGAGCCTGGAGATGCGCAGTCACAGCTGTGGTCATGGTCACAGCTGCAGTGGACCCCAGAGGTCTCTGTGGAGAGGTGCGTGGGTGAAGGAGAGTGGTGGACGAGGAGATCTGCGCTGGCTGCTGGTGAGTGCTTGGAATTCTACCCCCACACACACAGAAGAGAGTGATCACCCAGACTCCATCTTGGAGTCAGGCAGGTTACGCCAGGGGCCAAGACTGCTAACCACTTCTGGCGTCAGCACCAGGTTGTGGGCGGACCCGTGAAAGCTGATTGGTTGGAGATCTGCTCCCATGTGCATTTCAGGCAACCTCATAGGTTCCTAAACAGCTTAGATGGGCAGGGCCTGACCAGGTCTGCTCCCGTGCAAACCCCAGGTGTCTCGGTGCCCAGCTCAGTGCACAGACACAGGCGCCCAACATCGGATATACGTAGCCAGCACTGGCCAGAAAAGACAAACAGTCTAGCTTCGGAGAAGCTGTGGCCAGTGCTGGGGTGCCTGGGACCACACTA
>RJWT010033180.1:0-13968 GCA_004365215.1 Cuniculus paca
TACACAGTATTTTCAGTCCCAAGGCCAGTGTTCTTACCCACTGGCTCACATTTTCTACTTCAGAAGAGTGAAGACTGCCTGGCGTGGTAGCACAGACCCATAATCCCAGCACTCAGGAGGCTGAGGCAAAAGGACTGCTGTGAATCTGAGGCCAGCCTGGGCTACAAAGTGAGTTCAAGGCAGCCTGAACCGCATAGCAAGACCCTGTCTCAAAAAGACAAAAAAAAAAAAAAGAGAGAAGACAAGAACAAGACAGTCTTCTTTGATTCCAAACTTTTAATCGTTGAGTTTTAAGATACATAGGACAGTTCTGATGGTTCGGAGCTTGCAGATGTAAACTCACCTTGCAGGTGGCCCAGACGCTCGCCCACCCACTCTACACTCCATCTGCACTGAGTCGTTTTCCTACCTGCAGACCAAATGCAGGATCTGAATTTGGCAAAATCAGATAAACTTTATGACCCAGTTTCTTTTTCTGTATTCTGTACATGTAGTTGCTTCCTTGTGATTTGGAGGTTTTTTTGTTTGTTCTGTCTTTCTTTCTTAATGAATAAATAAGCACAATGAGGAGAAACATTCCTCAAAAATCTTTAGAAAATGTGTCAGTGGTCAGTAATAAAACAACTATGGGAAAGCTCTAATGAGAATATGGAACACTTATTAAGCTATTTATTTATATATAACACTTAGAACCTTAAAAGAATTACCTCATTAAATTTTCAACAAACCCACAAAAAGTATACTATTTTTACCCCCATTTTATAAACTGAAGTTTACAGAGACTAAGTCACTTGACTAAAATTGTGAAACAAGTCAGTCATGGAAATCAGAGTGGCAACTCAGGAAGACTCCTGTCCTCACGGCCTGGGCAGGGTGACTGGGCTGTGAAGCCAGGCTTTGTTTGCACATGGAAAACACTCAGGAACTGTTATACTACATTCTTAATCACTTCCTCCATGAGCCATTAAA
This sequence comes from Cuniculus paca, assembly GCA_004365215.1. Lineage (NCBI taxonomy): Eukaryota > Metazoa > Chordata > Mammalia > Rodentia > Cuniculidae > Cuniculus > Cuniculus paca. The sequence goes on from RJWT010033180.1 coordinate 970, forward strand.
CTGCGTTTCCTGGTCTTTTTAGCAGAGGAACTTCCCACATTCAGAGCCTGAGACTGTGCTGCAGGGATGCTCCCAGAGAAGCCAGGATGCAGAGACGCTATTTGCTCTTTGGCTCCACCATCGAGGCTGGAGGACTACCTCATTTCAGATTCTTCACTTGAGATCTGGGGATATAAGCTCAGCGGCACAGCGCCTGCCTGGCAGGCACAACGTCATGAGTTTGATTCTCAGTACCAAAAAAAAGGAAAAGAAGAAAGAAAACTGTAAGCAGATTCTTCACTTGGTGATCCTGTGGTGTTGGAGTGCTATACTTGTAATAATCTACAGAACTTCAGCTCAGAAAGCTCAAAGCCTCACTCAGAAGAGGATTTATTTTCTCTGACAACTATGACTTTGTTCATTACTGTTGGATGATTAATGAACCATATAGGATATAACGTAGAACTATGAAAGCACCTTCATCATAATTCCAGCACCATGGGAGGCTGAGCGGAGGAATCAACAAGTTTATGCCCAGCATGTGTAACTTAGTAATTTAGCAAAACCCTGTCTCAAAATTTTTAAAAAAATTTTTAAATGTCTGAGGATATGCTCAGTGTAAAGGGTTTGGGTTCAACTCCTAAGTACCAAAATAAATTAATAATAAAACAATAAAAGTACCTCAATGTATTGATCAATCAGTTACTGACACTATGTGTCAGGCATTTTACATATATTTCATCCAAGCATCGGAAGAGACTTAAGGAGCAAGTTACATTACCTCTGTTTTACTGAACACTAAATTGAACAGTTGGATAATTTGTGGAAGTGTAAACTCAGGTCTAGTAGCTCAAAACCCAGCCTCTTTGTACCGTATCTAACAGGGAGAAATAATACTGCTTCTAATAACATAAAATCTAGATCATTGGGAGGATCTTAACATTCGAAGAAAAGAAAAGTAGACAGGTCACAGACCCTTGAAAGATGTGTTTTATTTCAGGCCAGGGGAAGGAAAGAGGGAGCACAATGCACAAATTCTTATAGAAGAGGTTGACTTCACAGAACCCAGGTTCAATAGCCTATTTATGAATGAGAAGGTAAACAAAGGAAAAGCAACAAAGAAATACGCTATAAAAAACTGAAAAGTCAAATTATAAAGCATGTTTACAAACAGTGGTAACTTGAGAAAAAAAGAATTTATAAAACAAGAAGTGACGATTGGAATAAATGGGGAAAAGTCACAGAAAACTGGCTTCAAAACATTTTATAGGGTTGAGTACTTCTTTAGCTTTTTTCTTTAAAGGAAAAAAAAGATTGGGTTTATTTTCTTAATCCAATCCATTTCTCAATCCATCACTTGTTGAAAACATTGCCTGGATTTTAGAAATATAGTTTATTTTGTGACCACCAACCACCCTTGTGGCAGAAAGCACAAGGAGAAGTAGAGAAAGCACCCAAAAGTCAGATTTAGTGGCAGCTCCCTATCACCCATGCATGGTAAGCCAAGAACAAAAACCCACTCTGTGTGAATGGCACAGGCACGGTGTCGCCCAGCACACGCCTCAGTTCACCTCCAAGCACACACTGTCCTCTCCAGGTGTCCGGCGCTGGCAAGTTCATCTCAGGGCACACACAGTATTACAAGTGGTATTCAACTTCTACAAAATAAGACAAAGGCAGCCAGACATTGAAATAGACAAACTTTTTCATACGTTTGAAACACAGACTTTTTAAATATTTTAGCTTAACTTAAAGATGATTATTCCAGTAAATTTTATTCTTTCTGGCACTAAAGTTAGGGACAAAGCGCGAATAAATATAGTGTTATTTGGCCCAAGATGAAAGACGTTGATGTTTGCGTGGCATATGCAACCACTGGAGAAATTTCTTTACAGAATCACACTAGGTAGAACCCATCCAACCATTGTCAGCATTTCAATGCCAGCGTCCAAGTAGGCAAACACCAGGATGACAACTGTCTTCTCTCATGGAGCCACAGAGAACAGGAGAAGCCAGCTCCAGCCAAGACAACAAGGCCTGCTCGTGTCAGTGAAGAGTGCAGTTGGACTCACTTAGAAGTGAAACCTTTGCAAAGTCAGGTTGCAGAAAAAAATCTGTAATCTAATCCCTGTAGTGAATTTCTCCATCCCTGCTTTCATGAGATTGTATTATCATGAGGAGCAGAAAATTCACTTCCCATTTTACCCAGGTCTTCCAAAATTCTAAATCCCCAATAAATGAATTATATTTGACTTCTAAAAGGAAACATGTCCTACTGGCTTCATATAATACAAACCAAATCAAGCCACTGAATTGGTCATAGCTACAATGTTCTGGTTTATTTTAATTACATATTAACAATATATTAATTAAATAGGTTAAATTAAATATATTGTTCTGTCTTTTGATGAAGGCCAATGATTTATGACAATAGTATGTAGTTAATACCCACCTTTGTTCCCAAAATATATTTGTATAAATGAACTCTCTGTACTTCAAAACCCAAATTCACAAGGAAAGCATCTTTTAAATCTTACTGCTGTAAGCTCATTTTCCCAAACTGTTATTACACATAATAAGAGACTTGATTTGACAGCTCCTGTAATAACACATCATAAATTTTACATTGACTCTCCCTGTGTGAGTGTGTGTGTGAGTGTGTGTGTTTACCTTAAACTCTTGTGATAGCAAAACCATTTCCCTCAAAGCTGATTGGTTGCACATGTCTACAACAGTGCTTAAATGTGATCTTGCCTTGCCAAGGGTTCTGACAAGGAGGAATCTTTTTATTTTATGCCTTTTTGGTACTCAATATCACATCTTCATGAAGAATTTTTGTTTTGTTATTAAGAAATAAATGTACCTTGCTCTTGGCTCTCCCTGACTTCAGCAATTTGTAGTCGTTTCCACTTCAGACAATTAAGAATCTATTTCAAAGACAGACTAAAAAAGTTGAAGTAAAAATTCATTGTTTTATATATTGCAACTTCTAACCAGCACTGGGTGAGTATTAGAAATTATTCACATAAAATACAGACTGCCAAATAATGAACTTAATTTATAGATATAGACTGATTTCCTTATTGCACTCCTTAATTTTGGTTGTATAATCATTTTTGTAGACTGATAAAAGTTTAAACTCTTTATTTAACATGTTTATTTTTCTAATAGATTTTCTTCCAAACTACTTAGACTTCCTTTAACATTGTACTTTTGCACATTTCTCCATAAAAATGTGAAGTTTTGTCAACATTGCACTAGAAGTATCTCAAAATACAATGCCTATGTCATTTTCTCTCTGATTTAGCTTTCATCCTAATCTAAAAGCAAAGAAGATTAATTTTGATGTTGAGGACCCTCTAATAAAGGTATGATCAGATAAAACAACAGACATAATGTGCACCAGCTCAGCAGTGATGCCTATTTGTTCCATTTATTTGTCCTATTGCTTATATTCAAACTCTTCATGCTAAATCTTTATTTCTTCCCAAAGGCTTATGAAAGTTTTGGTGAAAAAATGCGACTGCTTCACTGCAGAAAGGGAGCCTCTTTTCCTAAACTATATAACTTGGTGAGTATTCTCATTTATTTTTCAGTATCTAATCTATCAAACTAAATGTTGTCAGAAGTATAGTAGAGTGGACAAAGCACTTTTTAATATGTCAGAAGAACCAAAGAGTATCTGTGTTAACAGATGAATAAGAATTTATATAGTCTTTGTACTTCATGGCAATCATTGAAGACTATTTTCAATTCTAAAAACAATCATAAACTTTTATCCAGTCATGTACTTTTAGAGGTAGAAGGAATCTTAAAAGTCATCTAAGATAATAAACTAATTTTATAAAAAAGAAAATGAGTGGCATTTGATAATACGTGTTTGCAAAATAAAAAGTCACATCTTCTCTCATTAGGATGCAAAATTATCAAGAAAGGATGTGATGGCTACAGTAGAGATGAAATTGATGAATAATCAGGGAAGAAATTAAACATCCAAAGCTCCTCAAAAATCTTAACTCATCATCTTAGGAATAGTACGAAGAGTAAACCTACAGTAGCATTCTATTTGCTAGCTTCTTTGTTCTATTGTAACCTATATTACACACACTTGTTTCAGTTGTTATTTAGTTACTAAAGAAGTAAATTTACATTTTTTGGTATCTCTTCTTATTGTCCTAGCCAATCCTGAAACAGAAGTGATTTTTAAAGGTAAAATAATAACAATAATAATAATAAGATAGAAAAAGGAATAGAAGAGAAAGAAAAATAGGATTTTTTTCTATCTGATTAGAATACAAGGTAATTCTTCTATAACGCCATATTGTCTTTAAAATCTTCGAAAGTAGTATGAATGTAGTTGGATACTTCTATGCCTTTGTAAACTAACTTGCCACCTAGAAACTCCAAACCATAAATATTCCTGTTTTTCAGGTAACCTAATTTCTAATTTCCACATTCTAGAGTCATGATTTTCTCAAGCATTATATCGCTCTCTCTCTCTCTCTCTCTCCCTCCCTCCCTCCCATCTTTCCTTTTCAATCTGACTCTTCAGGCAGCTCAGCACAGTACTGGGTAATAACTAATAGTTCCTTAACATTGAAAACAGCAGTGGACACCCCGTATTCCGGTACTCTCCTGCACAGGAGGGCAGGCTAGTACTGAAATAACTGCAGTGGGCCCTAAGCACAGTTATCTCTTAGTTCAAAAGTAACATTCAGTTTTGTATTCTAGGTACCAAATGGAAAAATGAAGATGCTCTTGGTATTTTTAGGTCTGCTTGGTAATTCTGCTGCCATGCCAGTGAGTATGTCTTAACTGTCTCCTTTGTGCTGTGCTGCTGCACAGCCTGAGAAGAATAGTGGGGTTTGTTTCAACTGAGGCCTTCATGTATCGCTGTATTCTCTCAGTTCCAGATGTACATGCCGCGAATGCCTGGATTTAGCAGCAAAAGCGAGGAGGTATGTATGTTCAGGATCAGGGAGAAATTTTCTAGAGTCCATCCTATTGTAGAAGTTCATGAAAGAAGAATATACTGACAAAATTTCTGATAATATGAAATTTCTTATAAAAGAAGTAAAGGCAGGAAGATGTGAAAGTCCTAAATGAGGTAAAGTAGTAATTTCTCTTGGCATGGTACTATCTGTGTGCTTCAATTTTGCTTTTCATAAAAGTGGGTTTATCTTAAAATTGACTTGAGGGCCAGGGATTTAGCTCAGCGGCACAAGAACCTGCGTGGCAAGTGCAGGGTTGTGAGTTCCATTCCCAGTACCAAAAAAAAAAAAAAAAAAAAAAACTTGAGTTGATACTAGTTTCTTGGCTAACTTTGTTAGCTAGCAAAACTAGCCACTTGTACCAAGTGTTAGAAAGTAGATGCTTAAACACACAGATATCTTTTATATAACTCATACAAGGGATCACTAGCCAAATTCAACACACATCAGAAAAAATCATCACAGAATTATCTTGCTCTCAAATCTTGAGCACCAAATAAATAGAACAGAATATTCAAAACTTCAAAGTAGATTTGATTATTTTATTATTCTATGTTGAGTCTTCTCAAAATAAAATCTGACTTAAAAAGACCCAGAAATTTTTAAAGGCATACTTATTGCAAATTCATGTATAACTACTACTAGAAGACATTATGACTACCTACCTTCAAGTGAGATATTCAGCTTTATTCCTGATCACCTGTCAACTGAAAAAACTTTCACTTTAGGTCACATTAATGAATTTCTTTCATTGCAGATGATGCGCTATGGTCAGTTCAACTATATGCATCCCCCGCCTGTAAGTTCTTCTTCATATTATTTCTGATGATTTCTTGTTTACATCCAGAGAGCTACACTGTAATGTTTGCCTTAGGTAATAGAGAAGTAGCCATCCAAGTGTTTAAATTACACTATAATCATTATAAAAAGCTCAAGGACAGGAAATCATTTCACTTGTTCCCTCACACTAAATTTTCTCCTTATCCATTACTAGTATTCTTTTTCTGTCAGTCAAAATCATTTATTAATTACAAGGATTATTTATATCCAAGGAAAAGTGATTTTGGGAAAAGATCACAGAAGACAACAAAAATAGCATAATTAATGACCACAAAAATAGCATAGTAAATACTATTGAAGAGGTAATTTTATCTATTATTTTGAAAGGCAACACTGAAATTGTTGGTTATTCTTGTCACTGCTAATTCTTAAAATAAGTTAATACATGAATCCAGTTCAGTTGGCTCTTTGGGTATAGTTTTTCAAAATGTTATGATGGCCCTATAATACAATATGTCACTTCTGACTTTTGCACCATGATCATGACAGCCCTTGGTGAGAGGGAGAGACTTCAGCAATTTTCTCTTAGTCTTCTTCATTTGAATAAAGCCATTCTTACTTGAAGACTCGCCTAAAATCATGATTTTCAATATTCTCTTCCTCAACTTCTGATTGGCCCAACTTTCTCAGACCCCCCTCTTGCTCTCAGTGCCTTTGACAATGGGTTGATGTTTCCACCAACTTCATTTTCATAATATCCTGACTCTTAATTCTCATAACCTTTGCGATACATTATATCATGAATAATCATCCAATAAATAGAGATTAATTAATAAAAAGTTGAAATAGACTGACATTAAATCTCAGAGGAAATGTTTAAATGGAGACTGACATTGTTATACTGATGTCAATTCATAAATTTTCAAATTATAGCTACTTTTGTTACTCTGTCAAACCTTGCAGTTGTGGAGATCCTGATAACAAAAGCACAATTAATGAGGATCCACCTATAGCCAAGAATTATAGAAACACTGCAAGGGGGTATATACAAACAACTTTTAATCTTTCTTCTTTTTGTTTTTGTTTTTTGTTCTTTTTGCTTTGTTTTGTTTTGTTTTCTATTTTGCTTTACAGTCTTACACCTTTTACCTTCTTTCTGTTTTTTCTTCTCTTTAATCAGCTTGGTAACATGTCACGTGAGTTTTGAACCTGACATCAAATTCCCTGTAAGCTACCCTAACACACTTCTCACTTGAGTCAGATATCAGAGCTGGAAATCATCACATTCTTAAATTGATATCTCTTACTGAATTGTGCCTTTTGGTTAGGGTGGTTTTCTGGAAGACGGAAGTTCATTTTAGCACGATGACACTTTAAGTTCTGTTGCTGAGTCCAGGCCACAGGATTTTTAAGTCTCCTGGCTGAGTTTACAGGGTGGGGAGTCTGCAGCTCAGCCCCAAGGCGATCTCACTGTTTCTGCTGCTCTTTCAGATGGGACCGATGGGCCCTATGGGCCCTTACGGAAGTGGTTTCCAAATTCCTCCACCTTACCCCCAGTACCCGATGTCCCCCATGTGGCCCCAGCCACTACCCAGTGGGTGGCAGAACCCCCCAGTACCCCAACACCAGACCAAGACCGATCAAACCCAGGAGACCCAGAAGCCCAACCAGACTCAGCCCCAGAAGCCACCAGAAAAGCAGCCTTCAAATCAGCCACCGCAAGACCCGCCCAAGGGCAAGGCAGACGCCCAGCCACCGCAGGTGAGGCCTGCCGGGAAATCCCAAATCGGAATCACGAAAAGGCTGAAAAGGGTTGTGGGGGCCCCGGGCCCCTGCACACAGGCTTCCTGCAACACGCAGTGCAGACAGTCCCATATGGGAACACGGTATTTAGTTTAGTTTTGACATTTATCCAAAACAGCCTGGCGAATCGACTCTAGCCTTTTCTGGTTAAAAAATTACCTAAGTAGGAGCCGGGGATATAGCTCAGTGACAAATTGCCCGCCTGGTAAGTGCAAGGTCCTGAGTTTGATTTGCAGTACTCCCCCTGCCAAAAAAAATTACCTAAATATCATTATAAAGAAGATCTTTTTACTAGGCGTGGCGGTGCACACCCAGCATTCTCAGGGGCTGAAGCAGGAGCATCACAAATTTGACCCCAGCCTGAGTGACTAAGATTTAGGGAGACACTATCTCAAAATAAATCTTTAAAGGGTTGGAGATGTGGCGCAGTGTGAAGGCTCTGAGTTCAATCCCTCAGTACCACACATATACAAGAAAAACTATTTTTAAAATATGGAGCCAATACATTACAACAAAGTGACAGTAAGTGTAAGAGTCAAGAAACAAAGTTTCACTGGGCATAGTGGCACACACCTGTAGTCCCAGCACTGGGGAGGCTGAGGCAGGGGGATTGCTGTAAATTGGAGGCCATCCTGGGCTACATAGTGCGTTCATGGCCAGCCTGAACTACATAGTGAGACCCTGCCTCAAAAAAACAAAACTAAACTAAACAAACAAAAAAAAACTGAAAAGAAAAACAAAAAGAGAGAAAAAGAAAGGCTATTACCCCCAGCCTTATCAGTTTATGGTGGTGGGCAAGTCACTTCACCTTTCTAGACAATGATGTCCCCATTAATAAAATGACTGGTCTCTAAGTCCTTTCTAGATCTCTATTTTGACATTAGCATTGTTCTGAAATTAGCATTGTTTCTAGTACTTCAGGATGACATAAGTGTAGTCCTGATATAAAGCAAGATGTACAAATGGTCTCTCAAGACCTCACCTCACCTGTATGAAGCTTCAAAAATCCTGTCATTTGGTCATTTACTGTCACATGCAATGATACGTACAGGGAATACAAAATTCAATAAAAACATACCCCTGGGTTTGAACCGTGATTTTGGTTACTCCCAAGTCATGAGATTTTGAGCAAGTGATAACTTCTCTGACCCTCAGATTCTAGAGTAAAATGAGAATAACAATAATAGAACATATCTTTCAGGGTTTTCTGAGGACTCAGTTAACTTAACAGAAAACACTCCACACAATGCTTGGAAATAACTGTCCAATAGTAGTAATTATTATTATCATTACTACCTTTAAAACACACACACATAAGGAGGAGGGGAAAGCTTAATGCAAAGGAAATATAGACCAAGTTTCGAATAACTATATTCCGTTCATTTCACGTTGCATATATTTTTCTCACTTTTGTATGAATCTAATTCTTTCTCTCTAGCCATTCCCACCATTCAACAATGGATTATTCCCCTTTCAACAACCCCCATGGCCAATTCCACAGGTAAGAAGTTTTTATTTTTTCATACTAGCAATGAAAAATTATTTTAGTATATTACACCTTAAGTTAATACATGTTCACACACTATAATGGAATGTCCTATGACAATCAGGAGAAAAGGAAACAAATGCATCACAGCAGTGATCAGTCAGAAAATAAAGAGTTTTCTGCATTTCCCACTCAGACTAACCCATGGAAACAACCTAAATCACCTAGCAGCTATTAAAAGCTTATCAATAAATTAATGTAAAAGGGTTGTGCTACTTTATTACTATCCCCTCACTTCCTTGAGAGATTATGAATACAACACTCATTCTCATTCAATGTAATGGGAAAACTAAAACAGAACTAAATTTGAAAATCATTAAGTCAAATATGATTAGACCAAGACCGTTGCATGATGTCTTACTATTTCTAACCACAGATAAATCATTATAATCTTGCAAAATAATCCTCATAAAAGAATTCTTAAAGTTTAAAACTATTAAAATAAAACAATATTGAAATAGTATTATGAGTATTTAAAAAAGAAATGGCAAACTATCTGAACTAAAGAAATAGTAAAGACCAGTTGTGGTTTATTTAAAAAAAAAAAAACTGAAACAACATCAAGAAATAATTGACAACTGTTTGTTCAGCCTTCGCATAGGTTATTCTTGTCTACAACTCTAGAACAAAGAGGTCTTCTTACCAACAAGGAACAATTAATTTCAAAGAGTAAGAGTTCCTTATTGTTTTTTCCTTAAAAGAGTGACTTCCTTTTATGACCATACTGAGTTAAGGAAGCTAAAGTGGATCTGGGTAAAGATTTTAAAAGCAGCCTGACTCTCATGCCAGAATAACATGAACTCATCTACACAGAACTTCTTGAAAATTTATAGAAATATATATATATATATATATATATCAAAAACCTTAACAAAAGAACAAACAACCCAGTCCAGAAAGAGACAAATAATCTGAGCAGACACTTCTTCAAATAAGAAGTTCAAGTGGCCAATAAATATATGAAAAAACCACTCAATATCTTCAGCCATGAAAGATATGCAAATTAAAACTACAATGAGACTCTATCCTCACTCCAATGGAAATGGCTGTTATCAAAAGTACAAAAAAAAATTCGGCTGATAATATAGGGAAAGGAAAATCTGTATACATCATTGGTGTGAATGTAAATAATACAGTAGCGGTACTATACAGAACAGTATGGAGCATCCTCAAAAAACTAAAAGTAGAGCTACTATATGATCCAGTGCACTACTCTTGGATATATACCTAGAGGAACGGAGTCAGCAGCCGTGAGAGACACCAGCATGCGTGTTTATTGCAGCACTATTCACTGTTGCCACACAATAGAATCAGCCTAGTACCTGTCCACAGATGAATAGATAGATAAAATATGGTATCTAAACAGAATGAAGTACTATTCAGCAATAAAGAAGAACAAAGTGTTATTCGCAGACAAATAGATCTAGAGGTCATCACGTTAAGTGAAATAATTCAAATCCAGAAAGATAAGTATTATATTTTTTCTTACATGTGGAAGCTAGAATAAAATAAAATTTTAAAAGATGACCTGAAAGTAGTAGAGGGACTACAAGAGAAAGGTGAAAGGAGACTAGAGGACAGAAGGAGTGAGAAAAGCTCTTGTAAGGGCAGCTGGAAGAGGGATATGACAGAGGCATGACATCAGCATATGTGTGGATGGGAAGGTCACGGTGTAATCCATCAATGTGTACAATTAATGTGCTTTAATAATGATAATTTTTGCCGGGTGTGGTGGCTCACGCCCGTAATCCCAGCACTCAGGAGGCTGAGATAGGCAGATCGTTGTGAGTTCGAGACCAGCCTGGGCTACAAAGTGAGCTCAAGGCCAGCCTGAACGGCATAGTGAGACCCTGTCTCAAAAACAGGGCTGGGGATCTAGCTCAGCGGTCTAAGCGCAAGGTCGTGAGTTCAATCCCCGGTGCCGCAAAAAAAAAATAAATAAATAATGATAATTTTTAAAGATGACTTTTAAAATAGAATGCCCATGGTAACAAAACTGATTTTCTAAACCCTCCTACTCTGTAACAGTACCTGAGCAGAAACTCACCATCCAAATTTGATTAGAAAGATTGACCTCACGTGTGAAGCAAGCATTCTAAAAATAACTCCATTATTTAATCTCTATTATTAGATATTCTGTTATGGATGTTTGAACTCCGGTGTCACTCAAATCAACCTCCCTCTTCCCCTCCCCACTTTCCGCACCCTCTCTCCTCTCCCCCCCCCAGGATGGAGAGTGGGGGTATGCATGCCAGAGATAGTGGGTGAGCCAAATAAGAGATCCAGCCACCTGGGGTATTCTGAGCAGGACAATCTAGGACCCAGCTGAAGCCTTTGTGCTTACCAGTAATCTCTAAGGGATTATAACTCTTAATATATAGTGCAAGCTAATGACTCAGAAGCTAAAAGCTCAGAGTACTAACACCCAATTCCTAACTTGAGTTAATTTAATGCAACCTCAGTCTTACCAACAAATGGCAGCTGGAGAGCAGTTTTCTCTTGTGTTTCACTGTGTCTTTCACCTTGCAGAGGATGCCACCCCCGGGTTATGGACGCCCACCACTCAGCAATGAAGACGGAGGGGTAAGCACGAGCAAAGCTACATTTTCCACAAGGAATAACCACCTAGTAGCCTCTGCTTTTTGATCAACATCTAATAAGAAAGTTAAAAACCAACACACGAACTTCCTATAGCTCAAGCACCTAAGCCTTAAAAAAAGAAAAGTGAAACAAATCAAGCCAGTGATTCATCACTTCTGCTCCACAAGGATTGAAAGATGCCTGTCACATGCTAGCTAAGACATTAGACAGTGACAAGCAGAGAAGCGAGTTAAGTGCATCTTTGAATGTTACCCTCAGAAGGGAATTTAAAAATCATCTAATTCCTTTTTTGTACATACAAATTGAAGCCTGCAGAAGACGAAATACTATTCAATTTCACCTAGTTAAGTTAATGGATAAAATGGACCCAGAACTCAGTTCTTTTGATACCTACCCTAGTGGATTTTTACTATCTCACACAAAGCAAAAATCAAATGTATGTCACAGAGTGACATACCCTTAAAATATCCTAGCACTGAAGCCAGGCATGATGGCACATGCCTGTAATCCCATCAATCAGGAGGAAGAGGCAGGAGGTTCACTAAAAGTTCAAAGCCAGCCTGGGCTACATAGTTAAGGACAGCCTGAACTACACAGTGAGACCCTCAACAAAACAAAGCAACAAATTATTAATTAATTAATTAATTCTTGCATTGCACCTGGCATATTGGTGCATGCCAGTAATTCAGCTGCTCAAGAGACTGAGCAGGAGGATAGCAAATTTGAAGACAGCCTAAGCAACCTGGTGAGATTTTTGTTTTGTCTCAAAACAAAAATAAAAAGGGCTTAGGCTACAACTTAGTAGGAACCTCTGGATTCATTTACCTGGTACCAAAAAAAAAAAAATTCCTGAAAAATTCTAGTTACTATATCACCAAAAAAATCATTTTGACAGTTGTGGCACATCCCCCTACCCCAGTGCTTACTACCTCTTTTTCCCTGAATATGTGCTATGTGCTCAGTGAAACACAGACAGCAATAACTTGGCAGGGGAAGGGGGATTGATGCATTCTTAAAATAATAACTTGGAAGATCACTCTGTCAATAATAGTACAAGATGCTTTCCAAAAATGTCATTATGAAATAACCCCAAATAAACAATTCACATAATCGTGTGGAACCTAACCTAGAAACTGACACTTCAAACTTTCACAAACATGAGAAAGTGAGCAAAATAATCCAGGCAGTTAGCATAGGCATCATGTCTCTATATACCTTTTTGGAGTGGCAGGGTGGGGTATCAGATTCCCTGCGTGACACTACAGACATCTACTCACCTGCCTGTCTCATCCTCTCTAT
>RJWT010033181.1:0-13956 GCA_004365215.1 Cuniculus paca
CTCTGTTGCTATTATTGTGTAGAGGTTCCATTATTGTTGTTTGTCAAAATGGTTGATTTCTTAGGTAAAAGAGCTGAATAAAACAGACAGTGATAGATGCATACATAAAATGACCAAGACTAACGTTAGGAATGCTGACTTATAGTTTACTATTTATAAGGTAATACAAATTACATTGGTAAGAATCTTCTGGTTTCTTTCGATTTAAGGTCCACCCTATACCAAAAAGTATAGTTTTCTATATTGAGTTAAAAGTTAAGATTGTCTTTCACAGGACCAGATAATTATTGCCCCAGAATACTCGGGTTGAAATTAAAAAAAAAATGTTTCCATTCCAGTTCCTTTGACCTAGTATAGTCATTCTTTCTTCTATTATAAATATAAAGTTATTGCAAGTTTTATAACTCTAGGAGAGTTTCTGTCAGCCCCATATCCTTGCTCTGGTCAACAAGAGATTTAAACTCTGGCTCTATAATTTATATATAATACCATAAGCAAAAACTACTAATAGAATCTTTTAAAGATTCATTTTTAAATATATTTCACCTATAGGGATTAAGGAAAAAAACATTTTAAGAATTTTATTCATTTGTGCAATCAACATTTATTTCTCTTCCCCAGGGGGCAGAATATATATATATATTCTGTGGAAGGAAAATAAAATGGTCATAGATCCTAATTATTGAAATGATATTGTGTTTGATCATTAGTTTCTATAATTTCATTTCACTTAAATGTATTTGATTTCAAGTGTGGGTTTTAAAAAAAATGAATATGAACACCTACTACTTTCTCTCATAAAATACAAAAGATATTGAACAACGCTTAAATTTAATACTGGATAAATAGGGGGTCCCACGATTTTTTCTATTTCTACCAGAGACACTTATTTTAGGGTCTCTCTCTTTAGTGTCTGTCATATGCATAAATTCTTCCTTTCCCCAATTAAACTTTCATTTTTTATACTCAGAGTTCTCTACTGTGACTGGTAGAGAATTCAGTCAAAAAGCCTCAAGTCTAAGAATATTGGATTTGTCAGTTCATAATGTATAGGGCATCTCAATTTTCTCTGCTAGTTCTCTTTTTTTCTAACAACTTTTCATATCACTGTTTCAAAAACACACTTTCAAAGGAGCAAAACAAAATTAATTCACACAACTTCTACTCATTGAATATTTATTTCCTTCAACCTTTTTGAGTCCAAGGATCAGATATAATGGAGAAACTTCATAGCAAGGTGGTAGTGAAAGTATTCTTGAATCTTTATGAAGCATGTTTTCAACAAATTGAGAGAGAAATCATCCATTTTACTCTCACAATGAATCTCTCTTGTACTGCATGGAATGGGGCCAAGCTGTAAAATGGTGTTTTAATGTTGCAAGCTAGATCAAAAAAACACCTTAATGATGTTTGGTCTTGCCTGAATATTAAGAGATAGCTTAAAAAGCTCACACAGTATGTTCGACAATCTGATGATTGCTTCTGTTTCTCCATGAAGATGAAACAAATTATTTCCATGGTTTTTACTAAGCCTATAGATATGAATATGTTTTCACTGCCAAATTGTCATCATAATTATAATTACCTAACTAGCTTCTGATGAGTATATAAAAGTTTAAACTAGGCTTATATAGGGAAAAAACTATTTTAGAAGACAAAACATTTGAAAATTGAAATTACAGAAAATCATATGGAGAGGGGTTTTTCACTAGGAAATTTAAAAAAGTATGGTGATCGCCTTCAGCAGGGACAGTGGAAAACATTATGTAATAAATGAAGAACAGAATTCTTTCTCTTGGTGTGTATTAACGACCATTGATGTATGAGGCACTGTGCGTGGGCAGTGGAAAACACAAAACAAACAAGTGATGGACAAAGCCATCAGGCAGTTAAGATCCATTCTCCTGTTTCTAAATATTATTTTTTACTATTCTAAAGGTCCTACATTTTAAAGTCATTTTTGTATTCTTTGTATACTGAATTGATTACATGGGAAATCAATTCAATACTGGATTTACATTTATTATTATGACTAAGAAAAATAACAGAAATTAGCATGGAAAACCAATTAGTAAGTATGGCAATGAATGCTCATCTATAAAGAGATGTAAAGAACCAGATAAAGACACACTCTGTTCTGAAAAATGCCCTCATCTGCTGCTCTCAGAGCATGGGCGCAGGCAAGCAGCATCTGTATCCTTTGTACACTTTGCTACAGGGCAAGTGCTCAGGCCCCACCGTGACGTGAATGGGAGCCTGAGAGTGGAGCCCAGAAACATGCACTGAGCGAGCCTCCAGGCGAGAAGGCGCCAACTGAGGTCTGAGAATCACTGCTTCCGTCAGGTACAGTACTAAGCTGGAAAGTGATGTCTCATGAAATCAAACTTTCATGTAAATCATTGCCGTCATGACTGATTCAACCTCGTTTATTTTTCAGAGGAATGTTTGCAAGAGGACTGAGAGGCAGGTGAAAGTCACTTTTCATTGCCTTTAGAGCAGCCGGACACCCTTCCATTTCCTCTTCTCCCAGCCAGTCATGTTGCTGAGAGTTTTGGTTTTATTTTCACTTTAACATCTTTCGAGACAATAAAGAAACCTGGGGTACATATTTCCTTGGGTTTAATTAGAAGTTCCTAACTCGAATGTGATTTCTGCTAAATCTTTACCCCATTACCTTTCAGCCGTTTAACAGTGTCATTAAATTACTCCAAATCCAGTCTGAAAATTTATAAAGAAATTGGTGCTTCTTAGCTATTTCAGACCAGAAATACTAGTGTGTCTTCTGCAAATACTTGTATCTTTTAAAACTTGTCATAATAGAATAATAGATAACTTTAATTTAGACATTGAAAAATTGAAGTCTGTCAATTAAAATGAGTTTCCCCAAATCCTTATACAATTAGCATGCTTAACACAGACGCAATTTAAAAAACAGAAGCGATTTAGATAAAGGACACAATCAAGTAATTTTTAACTTTATGAATCATAGTATCAAATCTCTACTTCATCATGAAGTGCTATTCAGGGCCTTTTATCACAGTTCACAAATACAGGTGTGGATTATTTCAATGCACAAAAGCACATAGTTTGTTCTTTTTTTTCATTCTAATGATTTCTGTAGGTTTTTAATTTATAGGTAGATTTTTCCTTTTGCATTTGAGGCTGGGAGTCTAATAAAAACATTTATTGTGTCAGGGCATCTCAGAGGATGACAGACCCCTGAACCTCTTCCATTTTTGGAGGTCTTAAGTATTTATGCAAATAGTAATGATAGAAATGTCAAAGGTGGTGGTAAGAACTGTGGTAGAGCCCAAAGGTTAAAACTGAACTTAACTCGATCACATTAAAAAGTAGTACATATGCTCATTTGGAGATGACTAAAGGTGAGGTACTCCACCAGTGTGAGGCCCTGCGCCAGATGACTAGTCTCTAGAAGGCCCCATCCCAAGTTCTTTGTTGTCTATAACTAATGTTAGAATAAATTAGAATATCTCCATCAAGGGAAAAATGTTCCCTGGCCTTCAGATCTCTGTGCATAGGAAGAAAAACAGGAAAGGGGGCTATGGAGAGAAAGGCTTGACATATCTCTATGTTCCTTCCTACCACCCTGGGAGGCAAATGGCTCAGAAATGGAAGAAAGTATAGGTAACAGCATATCCAGCTGCTTTTACATTGGCTGAAATGCCTTATCTGCACAGACAGAAACTTCTGGAATAGAACTGTAAGATTTGCCTCTGTTGGGGTAAAGATGGCAACCCCAAGCTCTCTGCTTCCAGATGGATGGCTGAAAGCAGGAGGAGCTGGAGAAGACAGCAAGCAACTTTCCCCAAAGCAACAGGAACCCTAATTATGCCTAACCAAAGAAAACTCCAACACAGAGTCACAAATAGCTGAATACCTTATTCTGTAGACATTTTCTGGTGGTGTTGTTGTGGTAGTGATTTGACTTTTGTCAAGAGAAGACAGAAAGTGGAAGAAATGAATGCTGTTCCTAACTCTGCCTACATATCCTGAAACATTCAAATGCATGGATTTTTGAATCTTCTCAATTCTCTGGAGAATAATGAAGACCCTGACCTTCTATCTCTGTATCAACACATTATAAGTAGCTGTAGGGCTGGAAATGTTTCTGCTTTTCTTTTCCTTCTTTTCAATATTATTATATTCCCAGCACCATTTTGTAGATGTACAGTGATTTTTACATATGGATGCTCAGAAAACAGAGCAGGTCTCTGAAGTAAGGAGTATATAAAAATGCAAGTTCTTAAAATTCTTTATTGACATAAGATTCTCAAGGGAGACGCCAACAAAAAACAAAATCAGTGAAAGCAATCTAATGCATGTCATCTGGCCAAAGAATGCTACGATCCAGACATTTTTGTAGGCTTCCAGAAAGAGCAATGGCTTTAGTCACTTCTGCATCCTCTTTATACACAAAAAAACAAGAAAAATATACAACTTTTTTCTCAAAAAGAAAAACAGATAAAAGCCTTTGGGATCTAAGTGAAGGCTTTTATACATATCCAAATGCCCTCATGAAGTTAGCAAACAAAGGTAATGTTCAGTTTCTATGTATCAGTTTACTCTCTTTCAGTTTCAAGGGGTAGAAAATGTAACCCACACTGCCTTTAGCCAAAAGTGAATTTATTGATTCATGTATGAAAAATATTCAGAGATAGAATCTGTTCCAGCCGTAACTCAATTTAGCGCTCAACCATCTGGGGTTGCCTTTCACCCAGGCTGGCCTCCCTACAACATGAGCTTCCTTTTCCAACTTCACCGGGCGACCGGGAAGCTCCCAGCTCACATCTTCCCTGTGCTAAGTCCAGCAGCAGCTCCCCTTCCTTAGGGAACGCCTGAAGAAGCGTCGCAGAACGGTGCCTTTTTGCAGCTGGCCAGATTTCGTCACATATCATTCCCGCTACCAGAGGAAAATAATGCTGACACTGGCCAGAGGGACAGCACCTACCCAAAAAGCCTGAGAAGGACAGCGCTGGGTCCCCCAAAGGAAGCTGGGGCATTGTTTCCACTAAGAGCCGCCGGTGCCGGGAAACAAAGCCTCAGAGGTCCCCAGGTGAACATCAGAAGGTCCCCAAGTGAACCTCAGTAGCTCCCACACACTGAAACTCGTGTTGGCAGTGGGACCAAATGAGATTCTGTGGAAACCGTTCGGTTTCTGGCTTTCGTCACGCCAGAGTTTTGGAGAGGGTAACCTCACACCTTGAATCCGAATCGAATCGCCGGCCTCGCGTTTGTCTTCGGGGGCTGGGGCACACGGCCTTTTAGAAAGCGGGCGAAACGCGGGACTCCGGCTCCCAGCCGTGCGCCAGCCGCGAGATCGCCACGGAGGGCACGCGGGGGGCGCGCAGGGACCCGCGCCCGTCTCCCCGGCGGCGGAGCTCGGCTCGTCCTCGGCCGCCTCCGTCGCCCGCCGGGAGGGGCATTCCGAACCGAACCGAACCGAACCGAACCGAACCGAACCGGGAGGCGGGGGCTGGGGGCTGGGGGCTGGGGGCTGCGGGGCTGGGCCCCCCACCCGGGCTCCCCGAGGCCGAGCGGATGGGGCGCTCTCGCCCCCGCTCCCGCCTCCGCCCCTCCCCGGCGGGCGCGCGCGGGCCGGGAGCGGGGAGGCGGCGGCGGCGCGGCCGGGCGGGTCCGGGTGCTCGGTTTGCGCCCGCGAGAGCGCAGAGTCCCCGGCGCGCCCGCCCCGCAGCGCCCCACGCCGCCGCCGCCCGGCCCGGGAGGAAGCACGGACGCCCGCGGGGGGCGCTGCAGGGCGCCGCGGGGCTCGCACCGCACCGCACCGCCGGGAGGCCCGGGACGGCGAGGAGGATGCGCGCGAACGGCTGCAGCCCGAGGTAACCGCGGCGAGCGACGCGGCCGGTGCGCACCCGGAACCGGCCCGGAGACTCGGGCTCGGGGGGCGCCGCGGTCGCGAGCTCATTAAGTTTCTCCAGGCTCGAGAGGAGGGAACCCCGAAACCCACTCTCCTTGTATTTATGCAGCCTTTTCGCTCCTGTTTTCAGTAAGTTTATTTGAACAATGAGAGGGGGGAGAAAAAAAAAGCCTCCTGAGTGACTGCGGGTTTGTAAATAGAATCCTGAAAGTTTTGCATAGTGTGGTTATTCGCTTATGCATATTTATTAACCTGTTAACTCTTCGGCTAGTCGGAAAATTGACATTTCAAATATTCTTTGAGGAGCATCGCAAGTTCGCTGATGCGTTCAGGCATCGTGTTATTTATCAGCTTAGTTAGCATCTGTCTCCCCGAAGTGGTACCAAAGCCGGTGCCTGGGCCACGGGTCTTGCGTGTGACACTCTTGCCCTCTAGTGCCTCACCGGCTTGGTAGCAGTTTGATGGCTAATATTAATAAGATGTTACATAACGCCAGGGGACTGGTCCAGGACTAGTATTGCTGTCACTCGTAAAGCCAAAGAGCCTGAGCCGATGGTGGCAGACGCTGCCCTTCCAGTTTCTTTTCTATCTATTGAAAGTTTCTCCAGCATTTTCAACTCTTTGTACTTTAACCCCAGGTAAGTGTCTCTGTTTATTTCATTATGTATGAATGGCTCGCTGGTAAATGGAAGGGCTTTTGTAAGAGATAACAACTTAGTTTCTAGCTAATCAAGAATTACAGGATGGAACATGTGGCCCATTTTATTTTTAAAGTAGAGCAGTTTGGTTCAGTTCAATGAAACAATGGATTATTATCATTAGGGATGATAAGCTTCACTCAAAAGATTAAAGTACTTGGATGACCGTTTGTAGTTAAGATTGCCACCAACAACTTAAAATTATGCTGCAGTAGTCTTTGTTAAGCAGACCACGAAGTCTGTTGTCTTGATAGAATTCTGTAACATCAAAAATTTCAGCTGTAATTACCTGATTATACATCCAGTAATGATCCTTAACATAGCTATGTGTTAGAAGTTTATTCTATAAACATTATTTAAGACTATGTGATTAATAAGGTAACTGGAAGGAAATGTTTAGCCTAAGTATTGAGCATGAAAGCTTTAACTTAAGATAAGCATATCTTTCTTTTAATATACTCACTTGGGGGGGACCCAATTACATTCTTTAAGGGTTTACTCACATTGTTTTGCAACTGATTTTTCTAATATCTGTTATTATTTAGCTTCAAAGTCATTCAAAATTAAAAATGTATATACATTCTTTACAAATATATTAGGGTATGGTAGCATGTATAATGTAAAAGCTTTAAGGAAAACTTCTTTTAAAAAGGCAACTACATTCCTACCATCAGATTAACATACATATGAAATATTGAGTCACATGCGAAACTGATCTCGAACTCATTATTTTCCTTTTTATTGCCCTTAGAAAATATCATATTATCAACTATTGAACAGTACTCTGAGATTCAGTTCGAGGCAATTTTTTTCCTTCCTTCTTCAGAGATAGCTCCCTATCAGTACTGTATTTGAAAATGAGATTGCAAACTCTATCTAAAACTAGTACGGAACATATCAAGAGGTTGTGCTAACAGAGGCTCTTTTACTGTCTTTCTTTTCTAGTTAAAACAGTATCTGCCATTTCTGGCTTAATAGTGTTTTTGTTTTCTTTATGATCTTGATGATAAAGCAGAAGGCTTGTTTCTTTGTGTAAGCAAGTATCAATTGTAAACTGGTCATATAGATTGAAAATTCTCTTGTCTTGAAAATGAAGGATTCTCTGCTTACTAAAATGTTTAAGATAAAACAAAACTTTTATCTTTTCCTGGCTCTCCAAACTACTTGTTATAGTTTGGCTTGGTTCAGTTATAGTGTTCCTTACTTTAATAAATTTTCTTGAGAAAAGTATTATTTCTGAAAGTTACAACAAACCATTAGGAGTTCGTTTTTGGTGTAGCTGAAAGGGTTTGTTGGAAGAAATAATATGGTAATGAGGAGTCTTTTTCTGGACATATCTTCTACTGAAGAAATTATTATGAGCTACCATCTAAATATTTACTGGTTGACTTACTCAAAAAAATTAGAACTATAGATTATAACTTCTCCTTTTAATTCAAGGAATCTGACTATCGGACTTCCTTGCATCCTGGTTGAATCTCAGCTGATCGTTAATGATTAAGGCTATTTCTTAACTTAAATGTACGTTTGTTGAGGTATAGAGTATATTCAAAGAAAACTACTTAAATATATAATTTGTGACTTTTATGCAGTATAAAAATGGAAATAGAATTAAGGATAAAAGCCCTATTCTCAACTATTTGAATACCTTAGATTTCTAATTGTTTAAAAATGTAGACAATGTGGAAACACTGGAAATTTATTTTCCCCATAGTGTGGTTATTGGAAATAAGCATTCACACTGAAATGCTTGAACTCTGAATGCTTCTCTTTATTAAAGGGTGCTGCCAGGCTGCAAATGTAACAGCCTGTATTATAATGATAATTAGTCCGAACAACACTCAAGATTATTTTATGAATGAAGATTTTCTTAGAATTATAGCAAAGAATTGGTTTTAGAATTTGTTGGTTCGTCTGTTTTGTTCTTAATAAACCTACACCTGTAGGCATCAGGATACCACAGTGAGTGATTTATCTTTTCATATTACTCTAAATGCTTTTAATCAGCTTCGCGTAAGTTACATGACTAGACCAAAAACAGCCCATCCCTACTACTGTTAATGTCTATAATAGATCATTTCACAACATCACTTACAAATGACTGAGAGCTGTAATTCTTAAGTACCTGTTGCTAAAAAGGAGCTGAAACATCAAGTATTATAGTCCTGCACCACAGCCCTGAATCGTCGTGCTGATGGGCATCTATTTTACTTACACTTCGATTTTTAATAGTTTTGTTTGATTATGTTTGGAAGTAACAAGAAAGTAGACTGAATTCTAGGCCTGTCTCTGTCATGAGGGAGTGTCCTTGGATAGCCCCTACTGGTTCTGGCACACTTGGTTTCCTCACCTGTAGAATGAAGACCTCAGAGACTTGTTTCCTGTCCTGATTGTTGTTCAGAATTGCAGTAATTGCTCTGAAGGACCTGACAGATTACTCATGAAAAAACTTAAATTGTTGATAAGTACTCTTGTCTAGATTTTTACCAGTAGAGATGAAAGCTGTTAATGTTCATAGAATGTTTACCTTGAACAAGACACTGTTTTACATGCTTTCTGTCCTAATTTTCAGGTCATGTAATCTTCGCAAAGATTATTTGAGGTAGATACAATTTCTGTTTCAAAACTGAGGAAATGGGGGCAGTGAGAGATTACTTACCTAAGATTACATCCCTTGCAGATGGTGGAGGTAAATGCAGTCTTTCATCACTATATCTGATGCAACATAGGCAATCCATGTGCCATTCTAACCATTTGCACTAGTTCTACCCCTATTTGTGAAATAATTATGCATTCATTCAGAAGGTATTCACTGAGCACCTACTTTTGCCAGGACAATTAAATGTGGCACTGTCCCTAACAAAGTATGTATGATCCAATTTAGGTGATTTCGTTCTCCTTTCCTGCTCCTCCAGCTGTGTTGAGTGTCACTGATTCCGAAAGATGCACAAAGAATCAGGAAAAAATTGCCTGACTTCTGCCACTGATGTATCCATAGAATAGAGAAAAGCAGAATCAGGACCCATGACCCCCTCAACACTCCCTATTGTAGTTCTCCATTGTGCTGTTTTGTTTTCCTGGTCTATTTATGTCTTCTGTCTTTCCTTTTCTGGTTCATGTAATCTATCCTTGCAAAACATGGTGGAAAGCTGCTCTGTAACGTCACATCTTATGGTCCAGGCAATCAGCGAGAGCTGAAATTAGCACTCTTATTCTCACAATTCCTATCCAGTCAGAGGTGCTAAGGGATAAATTAGATCCTGAACACTGCATGGCATTGTCCTGCTTTAGGTATTCTATCTCCATCCAGGAGGGAACAGGTAGACATTTGTCCCCTAACTCATCCAGGCACAACAAACCAAACATCATGGAATAGTTTACTTCTCTTGCCTTGCTGGATGGCATAACACAGAGGAATGTGAACAAAATGTGCTCTTTCCTTCATAATTTCTAAATACAAGAAGAGAGTGAACATTATAATCATCATTTTCCAACAAAGCTAGTGCTTCCAAGCGCATCTTTTCTCCTATCATCTTTTTAAAAATCCCATTTCTACAGACAGTGTATTCTTGGTTATACGCCATACAAATCAGCTTCTTCTTTGCCTACCACAGCAGGGTTCAATTAACATGACACGATTTCACATACTTCTTCCCAAAGAAAAGCATGTTCTTTGTCAATTTTTAATATTACCAAATTACTTTCAGCAAATTCATGTAATGTATTTAAAGCCTCTAAATGCTTTTTTTCAACACTATAAAATAGTTAATTTTGAGAAAGAGGAATATTGTCAAGATCTTTTAAATATGTCTCATTTATGTTAGAACCTGAAGTTCTTTAGTTATTAATACTCATTTTCCAGATGGTAATCTTTTTTCACATTTCTTGTTCTGCCAGCTTTATCTTGATTCTATTTCATTTAGAAATTGATTTTTACATTGGAATGATGGTGGGTGTTAGTGGAAGGGAAAAGATAGGTTACATTGTCAAGTAGGTTCTTCTTGCAGACTGCAGTACTTTCAAAAATATGTGTTTGCATATAGGCAGTTCTTTACTGTGTATATGTAATAACCTATTATTCCAAAAAGCTAATTGCTTTCTCAGTGTTTTGTCAATGGTAAATAATTAGATAATATTCAATGGTTTCTTGGTGAAATGTTTTTGAAGACAGATGTTTTACACATCAACTCTAGCCACACTGAATTCTGAAAGACCTTAGAATGAGAAAATTGATATTTGAGTAAGATTCTGTGAAAAGCACATTCTGGGTGTGCTTGATTTATGTCTCTGGTCAAGATGGTCACTGCTGTTGCAATATTTATTTTATGGCCCTGACTGATTGAGGCCAAAGTGACCGATGGAGGTACATGTTCATGGAAGATGGTTTAACTTGAGTATTGCCCTGGTTTGTGAATGCAGCTGCTGTTTATAAAGTTTAGTAGAGGCCATTTTTTCATTCATTCGACAAGGATTCCATGGAATGTTCTTACAGAAACTAGTATTTTACACATCAAGAATAAAGAAGTAAACTAGACAAGTACTTACAGGTGCTTCCTGTACACAGAAAAAGATTATGCAGAACATCTCATAACTAGTAATTGCATACTGTGCTACAGAGGTATAAAGTAGCGGGTGATCTGATCTGAGCGTGTATAAAGGGGAAGCCTTACAGATATATGAGATCAGGGGATATTTGAAACAGGGACATTTATACTTAAAGCCATCAGATTTGGAGGATGAAGCCAGATGAAAAAGTGGAAAAGAAAAAAAAAACAACTTTCAGAGAAAAGAAACAGCATATAAAAAGGTCCCGAGAGAGAAAGAAAATTGTCTTTAGGGGGAAATGGAAAGAAAAACTACTTGTCAAAAATTTAGAGGAGAGCATACAATTGAATTAGGCCTGAGAAGTAAGAGAGGAAATATACCAGGTCTTGTGAACATGTGTAGGAAATTGGATTTTCATCAGCAAGTGAAATAAGCAGCCATTGATGGATTTGCAGTTGTGAAGAAATAATCAGAATTGTACTTCGATGCCACGTTGAGAAATGTTTAGAAGGAGCAAAGAATGCTTGTGATGAGACTTAATTGTTGTAGCAGTTCTAGAAAGTCGTGTTGCCTGGCATGAGGACAGCACACTGGGTCTAGTGAGTTTTGCAAATGGAAATGAGCAGACTTGGGTTTATTTGGGTAAGCAGGGTTGAATTAAAAGGTGTCAAGAATGAACCATTAGGTGATTGGGCAGAGATGAAGATGGTTTTAGGGGAAAGATCATAAATTCAATTTAAGACAGGTAAAGTTTGCTTGTGATGTAACAGTGAAGCAATACAGCGGCTGGCTTGTAAGAAAGAGCGTCGTTAATGTGACTTGTCATTGCTATCTTATCAAGTTGATAGTTCAGTTTGAAGCCCTAGCTTACAGTTTAGAGGAAGGAGGTCTGAGTTACAAATTAACGTTTGGAATTTATTGGAGAATAGACAATAATGAAAACCAGGGTGCGTGTGACTCATCAGAGGAAAGGAGGAATGAGAAGAACCCTGGGAATATGGTGCTGGTTATGCCTCTGACTGAGTCTTTTCCTTTTCCCGGAGACCAGTGTGATGTTAGGTCCCTCCACCAACGGTGGACTTCTGTGATTCCCACAACTCTGCTTGAGCTAAAACACTTGCAGGTGCCTTTTATGAAACTTTAGAACACTTCCATTGGCTATATTTAAGATTTCTTTCATGCATTATTTCTGTAATTATCCTAGGAGTTACAACAGGTACGTTATTTGCTCATTTTATGTGTCATGAACTGTTCTAAGCAATTTTTAGTTTATCTCATAATCTTCATTAAAACTATGAAGTGGGTACCACAGCATTTCTGCTTTCATATAAGGAAATGGCAGCCCAGTATCTACACACTAGCGTGGAAGGGAAGGATGTGTTGCAGTTGTCTATACGAGTGTACAGTACCTTTGATGTAGGCTATCAGTTCAAATTTGAGTTCAACCTGTACTAATTATGGTGTATTTGCTAAATGAGCATCTGACAGATCTACCACAGTGTATTCTCTGTTAAGTGTGCATTAATGTTGTCTGTGATGCTACTGTTGTTACTCTACATTCCCATTTGATGTTATTTCCTTCGTTCTGATGAAGGAAATTCTGATGAAGTGGTGACATTTATAACTGGCCCAACCTTCCTATAACCTGTGTTTACTTAAGAACATCTCTCTACATGCTTTGTTGACTTTATAGAATTAATGTACACCTTCCTGGTCATTGAGCATATTGGCTTCATCGTAAATTGAAGAAGGAGCAAAATTCAGCCACAACCATCAGCCCTATGTTGCTAATTGATAAAGATAGTTGTGTCCCTAGGGACTTTCTGATGTTCAGGCCATTGTACTTGTTCTTTAGTTGTTCAGAGGAAGAATCCTTCTGTGTATTTCTGTGAAAGCACTTCAAGAACACAGTCTTCACTATACCACAGTGCTTGCCTATTGACCTTGTTGGTTTTTAAAATGTTTTTATCCTGTGTCTCGTTTGAAAAATTACTGGAAATAACTGAAGCCCTGTATTCTTGGAAATTTAATTCTGACAAGGAAGAGGGACATTAAACAAACAATTTTGCTAATAATTTTTAGTAGGATTTGTGATAAAAGTTCTAAAGATGAGGGGGGAGGGTCTAAAGACAGGAGATAGTAGAATTGAAAAGGCTTTCCTGAGAAAATGTTTGTGTAACATGTTGAGACTTGCATTGATTTGAAAGATTTTCTTCAATTTCTTGCCAACATTCATCTATTTTCCCCATGCATCGTTTAGTCATTCTACCTGCCTACAATTCAAAATGTGTAACACTCACTCCAGCTAATTTCCATGCTAAATTTTGTATTTCTATTACTGGCACCATTCTCTTCTAATCCCCAAGCCTGCCACTCTCTTATCATAATTTTTACTGTCCTCCCAAGAGTTTCTTCACTTTCATCCTCTCTAACAACCACCTCCGTCTGGACTGATACCACTTCCCATGTGCATTATTGCAGCATACCCTCAGTGGAGACTGTCCTGACTCTACCTACTGCTTCTCTCTGTACTGTGTAGCATGTACTCTCTGATCCTATTACTAAATGTTTGTCCACCCTGGTTTCCTTTGCTATACAGATCACCTGTGAACACTATGTTTATTGTCTCTATTCAAAAATATCCGATGGTCTGTATTTCCAGGGTGATGCTCTTACAGTGCATGGCCATTTCCAAAGACAGTCATTTATCTGCAGCGTTCTTTAAACCAAGTATTATTTCCAACCTCACTCCAACACCTTTAATTTGTTCATGCTCACTCTCCAGTAAACACATTGTAACCCTTTTATTTTTTCAAC
>RJWT010033182.1:0-13933 GCA_004365215.1 Cuniculus paca
ATGCAAAGGACTTAGCAAAGAGTCTAATACTCAGAGAACATTTTAAAATATTCATTCATTAAGAATACTAAGTATAATAAAAACAGATTTTATAACTCTAATAGTGAATTGACTTGAACAAGGAAAATGATTCACAGTGAAAATCATATATAAATTAATCTGATTCTGAATTTTCTGGGACACTCAGGGCGAATGGGCTTATTTTTAATAGAACATATGGGACATAACTTCCCTAAGGTTAAGGATCACATCTGATCCATCTCTGTTTGTTTTCCTCAGTGACTTGTACATAGTGAAGATGCCAATACATACTTTTTGAACTGACTCCAAATCGTAATTAAATCATGACCTATGATTTTAATCTACTGTATTTTAAAATAGGTATAGCAATGAGTTGCAAGGTAATAGAAATTCATGATAGATACTGTCATATAATGACATCCTTCTGGAGTATGATGTACAATAGAAACCAGTCTTGTCTGGAACAAAAGCAAGCTCTTACCTTCGATGACAAGAGCTGTACAGTCAGCAGAGTGACAAACAGGAGGCAAGAAGGTCATTTGTTTGGAAGGATTAGTTTGGATAGAAAAACAGAAAAAGAAATCTGGTAAGATCATGTCCAAAGAGAATCTTTTTATACAAAAATTTTGTTGTGATAAGATCAACACCAGATAAATTTATCCCCAAATACAATTATTCTAAAACGTGCTTAGTCTATGGGTAGTTGATTCCATCACTAAGAGAGAAATGTGTTTGGAGAACAGTTTTCTTTTACCTTTACACCAGAGGATGATTTTGCAGGCAGGGAGATAAGGGGTGTTGAAAGTAATGTGATCCATAAAGAATGTATAGAGACAGAGCGCCTGAGATCACTGAGATAATATGAAGAGGGTGAGCTGGAGTTCCTAGCAGGGATGGGGCCATTTATCTCACAAGAAACCATAATAAGTAGCTTAACTAGGAAACCTGGAAAGAAGCAGCTTTTATCAATACCAAATCATCAGGCGAATGCTTAGTGTGATGCAAGCATAGTGTGGCAAGTTTTAGAAATACGTAGGGTGGGGTGACAGGACATGAAATGGTGATAGGTGTTTTTAAGAGTCAGTTTATGTATGAAGGCATAGAGAATTCTAGAGTACTCCAAGAGCCAGTGTATTGTTATAAATATGGATCTGCTGAAACCTTTGTAATCAGTAAAATCTCACCTCAAATTGTACTTCTACCCTTGATTGTGTATATAGTAGGGATATTTTTTCTTTTTATCAGTGCATACAGTAGTAGTAAAAGGCAGATAGAGTAGTTAATTTTCTCAAAACTCATTTCTTCCCAACCTCCTCTTCTTTACAGAAACAACTGTGGTTAGCTCTACTCTATCCATATGGTTACTGTGCAGGGATACATGTTCAGAAAATATGACTCCCCCCACCCCCTCCAGACATACAACTTAGCCTCAGTGGATTACTCATAACTGGGCAATGGACCCAGACTGAACCCAAAGGGGTTGAGTATTCCCATATCCATCTGACAGGTGCCTTAAATAATAGGATATGATCATAGAAGTTGTGAATGGCTATGTTTAACACATGGGTTGAAGTGCAGCATTGACAATGACACCATGTTCCATCTATTTCTGAGTCTCAGATACATCCTGCCCTAAGGTTCTAGGAGATACTGTATTTCCTTATAACAAATTTCCTTCTTGAGTTTTATGCTTGCCCAAGTGGGTTTCTATTCCTGTCAAACAAAAGCCTGCACTAATACAGAAATTGTATCTAGCTGTTTGCAGGATCCATTCACTTTTACTTGTGAGAGAGAGGCCTCACAAAATGAATGTTTGCTAGGCAGAGTGACCCAAGTTTTCAGTCTGAATACTGATAAGCATTTCCCTCACACTGGAGTTAGATTTGAAAATGTGCTCTCAGATTAAGATTGGCATATCTGGTCTTCCAGATGGTGACTTGTGTCTTGAAGGAAAATGAAATGACTTCTGTCTCTTATGGTAGCTGTGACATCAACATTTGTTACACAGCCGGCCAGAGCGTGCTGGTGGCTGCTGGTTAAAGCATAAGCAAAATGTATTGTTTGTCAAGGCTGTCAGTGGGATAAACAAAGCTGATGTGTGAATGGGATATAATAGAAATTGCAGAGAGGTGAGAGCAGGTAACCTGGATTTAAATCTTCTGTTTCTTTAAATAGCTTGAGTCACTCTCCCTGTTACTATTTCGATGAAGTGAAACAAAACGATTAACAGAGTATGATTTTAGAGTTCACTAGCCACAGGTTCAAACTTCACTTCCATCACTTACTAATCATGTGACTAACTCAGTTAGTCATGTTTTCTGAGCCTCAGTTTTCTTCTCTGTACAAAGAAAATTATACTATGTTTCTGTTTCACAGAATTATAGTAAAAGTATCTCAAGGGCTGGGAACACAGTAGGGACTCATAATAGTGACCATCCTTAAATCAAATCTACTATTAGGTTTCAAACATTAATTAATTTATGTATTCATTCATTCCACAAGTATTTTTTTTTCTTGTGGTTATTACATTCCAGGCCCCATGTAAGGGTTTAAAACTGTGTCAGTCGAAAGAAGTGACACTTAGGTCTTCACATTACCTTTGATTCCTGAGTATTAGAGACATTCAACAAAGGTAAAATTTAAGGATTTGCAGACATTATCCTGAAAGGTCGCAACTGACCAGGCAGTGACCTCTCTGTTGGTCACCGTTTTAAATATAACATTCATTTAAAATGCGATGGCCTCATGCGTAGTCTTCAAACACCTGCATAAAGGTTTAGCCATCTGGGCAATTTTCTACTGACCACAATTTATAGTACTATGATCTGGATCTTCACAGTGGCCTGCTAGTCAATAACTGGCGGTGAAAACTTGCAATTTAAAACTGGCAGGCTATATTAACTCTGAACTTTACATATTCAGGGACCAATTTTTTCTCCATTAAGACTGAAGCCAAACAAATCCTTTTCCATTTCCAGGAGGAGGTTTTCCTGAAGACAGATTGGGGGCCCTGAACACCGGCTTTCTTTAAAAACCTCAACAGTTTTTCAAATAAATTTTATATATTCCAGCAGATTCCTGGGCTTAGCTTCTTATTGGGGGCTATTCTTTTGTTCCTTTCACTTCTTTTTAAAACACCAATTTCTTTAGTGTGGAGTTTATTTTTTCCATCTGATTGGTTGTGTTATTTCATTTTATTAATTCAGTCTTTGTTGTATGCAAGTCTTTGCAGTTTATCCCTAAACTGTATTTTTCCAGTTTAGCTTTCATTGGCCTCTATCTGACAAGGCAGTGCTGCATTCTTCCCTGAAATTTCTTTACCTGGCAATTTCGAATCACCTGCAGGTTCCAGAGGAGGCTATTTGTCATGTGATTAGCAATTAGCACATGTGGCAGTTTTCAACACATGCCTGGAGAAGTACCAAAGATTGGTAGTCCATCTTCCAACCCACCTGGCTCTCTTCATCAAAGCTCTCATTAGCTCAGGGTTTGGGCTTCTAGTCTGTCAGTTCCCAGGACTGAGTGTCCTTTAGAGTTTGGATCAGTGCTCATGACTCTCTTGTCTTCTATTTCATATACATTTTCAAGTGTCACTCAAACATCATGTTGCCACCAGGGTCAAGAGGAACCCAGGGAATGTAAGGTTATGTCCTCCAGAGATTCCTGGTGAGTTACGAAGACCCCAAAACAGCAAACACTATCCTTGTCATAGTTCAGAAAATACACACATGACAATTACCTTCTGGCATCCTTTATTTGCTTTATTTCAACCTGTGGGGTTATTTTAAATAATTTAATGATTTACCTATTTTATGATTTTGATGAAAATGGGAGAAATATGAAGTTACTTTCACTAAATTTCTTATATAAGACCTCATAAAATACTTTCATTAGATACCTAATGTTGGACCACAGATCTCTAACTCCCTGCAAAGTGTTGCCCCATTGGAAGTCTATTTGCTTTGGGGTTTTTCAAAAGTGTAAAGTAAAATAATTGCAATCTAATTTAATATAAGAATCTACATTTATAGTTTCTCTGAAAAGAATCAGAAGATATGGTAACATTGGGTCCTCATGCCCTCATGGGAAGAACTAGCTCTACTGATTAGAAGCCACCACATTGACAACTAAAAGTAGCATTTGCTTACCAGTTTACCACACCTTTCTGCCATAAAATGGCAGCATTGGTTATTTTTAAACTTTCTGCATCTTGTATGCTTTTGAGGTTGCAACATCTGGCTTAGGTGATTTCTAGCATTTTAGCTTTACAAAAACCTAGAAAAATATATATATAATCTGGAATTTACCAATCAACAGAGGTTCAGAAAGCTTTTGTTTATAATGACAGTGGACTTATGATTATTGATATTGTAACACTAGAGAGAGGAGAAAATTCAGAATCTCCTCTGTGCAGAAGAGCTAATAAGAAAAGTGCTTCTGGTTTGCCTGATCTGTTGCTGTATTATTTTTACGGATTTCTAGATTACTGTACTAATTTCTCTTTATAATCAAAGAAATGAAAAAAAAAAACTAATCAAAAACAGCTAAGGGTAGGACAAAGCAAAGCAATATTTAGGAAGTTTATATGCCAAAATCTCTTCTAATCCCCCTAAGATTCAATCTAACGAGGATAATTACTTAAACTGATGATTATTTTTTCCTCTTTTCACTGGACAAGGGTGGCCTCCCTGAGTCCTTATTGCCAGAAATGAGAGCTGCCTGGCAGTTGCCTAACACTAGGGAAGAAGGAGTAAATGTGGGTATTAAGCATCAATTCTGAGCTTGTCTGGCCTTCTTTGTGGTACTTGCAATGTATTTTCAGTGATTATGGGTCCTATACAATTAAAAAACAAAACACAACAAAACAGAAAATGCCCAAGAATGTTTAACAAAAAAATGAAAACAGCTTCTCCAATTTTCTAAGTGTAATTTTGTGGTTTTTATATGTGGTTTCAGGATGATAACTTTGAATTCTTGTTTTACCATTACTTTTTTCTATCACATAATTAAAAAAGAACTCCACCATCCTATTGTAATATTGTTTTCCTTAAGCAGTCAACAATTCATTTTGATTTTTTTTTGCAATAAAATTTCAATCATTTCTTTTACTTTGGTTAAATTCAGGCTGCAAAATGTTTTTTTAAATTATGAATACTCTGTATTTTAAAACAAATATCTATATAAGCCATTGAATCCTTCGAGTATTTTGAACACATGGGTGGCCTTATTTTCTATTATCTTAGGAAGAACTTCTCTTATCTTTTGAAGGTGTGAGAGTTGTTCTTGAGAAAAAACCTGGGTTTATTCTTAATAAGAACATGCAAATGTATATGCAATTTTAAAACCAGTAGCATTCTTGTTTAACAAGAAGAGTATTTGGGGGAACTAATGTAAGAGGCAGCACGAAATTTGAGATTGAAAACAGTGTAAAA
The DNA here is from genome assembly GCA_004365215.1 of Cuniculus paca. NCBI lineage: Eukaryota > Metazoa > Chordata > Mammalia > Rodentia > Cuniculidae > Cuniculus > Cuniculus paca. The sequence goes on from RJWT010033182.1 coordinate 5,454, forward strand.
GTGAATGAGAAACTGAGTATTAATATAGAACAGAAAGCTGGAAAAATAGGATGGGCTTGAGGAGGAAGATGATTCAGGAACAAAATAGGACAATAGGACTGTGACTACTTTGGCTTACAGCCAGTGGGGTGTCATGGTCAATAGTACTACTTTTAAAATATCAGTCTTTTGAGTATTTTCCTAGTTTTAACAATATAAAAAATACATAACCTTTATCACTCTTCCCTTATACACTTGTCCTGGATCTAACATGGAATAAATCAGAGAGGGAATAGCCAGAGAGAAATATGTATATAAATGATAAATTCAAAACACACTCTTGTATGATGCTGTCTTCCTTCTAAATAGTATCTAACTCCATCAATTTATTTCCCCCATTTCCCTTGGATGAGTTGTGGAAGATGTTGGCAGCAAAGATGAAATAGGAATTTATTTTGTATCCCTCTTTTCTTTTTCACCTGTGCAAATAAGTAAATTTTAAAATAATACTGAGGAACTGAAGGGCAAAGTGAGAAAGACAATCTAGCTTCACCATGTTTTATTTTGCTCCTCTCTATTATGCAGAACATTAAAAATTTCAAGATGCTCTGTGGCTGGCCTGTGTGATGGTTGATGGTGATTTTCAGTTTGACTGAATTAAGGGGTGCCTAGCTGCTTACTTAAAAAGAAATAAAAATAAAGCACACTTCAGGGTGTGTCCGTGGAAATGTGCAGAGATTACTGATATGTGGGTCAGTAAACCGAAGGGAAAGACCCATTCATTGTGAATGGCACCATCCAAAATGAATCCTGCTGGAGTGAAAGAACAAAAAGTTGACTTGCATTTAAAAAACTCCATCCTGCTTTATCAGATGCATCTTCTGCTACTACCATTGCCTGTGGACTCCAACTTCTTCAGCCTTTTTACACAGACTCACTCTAGCGGCTCTCCAGGGAGTCTCCAAGCCTTCAATCCCTGACTGGTGTTGCCTCCTTGATCACTCTTGTTTTATGGTTTCCATCGTCTTGATCTGAGAAGAAACTAGATCTTCTGGGTCTTGAGTGTGCAGACACCTATTATGGACTCTCCTGCCTCAGATCCTATAGGCCTAGCTAATAAATTCCCTGGTATAATTTTACATATATATATGATTCTGTTCCTGTACAAAACTCTACTACAGCCTGACATTCCAGGTATCCTTATGAGTTCTGTATGATGAACTTCCTTTTTCCTTAGAGTAGGTCATCTCTGTGGACCAGAAAGACATAGATCTTTCAGACCCAGTAAAAATTATTCTGTGGTGCTTGATTTGGCAGCACATATACTTAAAACATATTATTCTGTGTTCTAGTGCCATTGTGGTTGTGATCTCAAAGATGATCATTCAGTGATCATTCAATAGGAACTGAGAGATATTCTCTTTACGCAACCAAATTCTACATGGCTTAGCACCTCCCTTTTTAATGAATTCTAATAATGAGTGATCAGGAAAAAAAAGCCTATGTTAATCTAATATTAATTTACTAGGTTCAAGCTCATAAATTTAGTTTTTAAGAGGTTATGAAACAGTAGTATAGTTGAGCATATTTTCAAAGACAGTAGAAATTGTCTGTAATGTGTGTGTCTGTGTGGCGCAGGGTGGTTCTTAGTTTTTTCACTTGAGCATGTGGACAAAATGGAAATTCCACACAATTAACTGGGAGAACTGCCAGTATATTTACACATGGAATGGCTTATTTTTCATTACAATTAGCTTTCAGGACACCACTAGGGATTCAAATAAATGTATGGGAATATGTACATATAAATAAACTATTTGCATTTGAGTTAATTTGCTTTTCCAATAGATATAAGCAGCAGCTAAATGAGCCATTAATGTTGGACATTAGTTTTATGACAATAGAACCCTCCTTGAATGTAAGCAGTTGTCCTTTGGTTTTCTGTTTCCATCCTAAAATCTGCCTCATTAGCATTTTATATTCCATTTTTAACCTTGACTGAACATAAGAATCAGTGAGATTTACAAGAAATAAAAAAATAAGCAATTAGATTCATGGATCCTATCACAGAGAGCCTAATGTTTTGTCTGGGGTATATTTGGTTTAGATTTCTTAAAATATGATTTAATACATGCCTGACATAGTATTTTATTCCTTTGGTTTAGTTCTAAATTGTTCTTAAATATCCTATGTCTTTGGAAGGTGATTGGGTCGTGGGGGCACTAAAGCTGATTTGCTGTTGGGAGGTGGGGCCTGGTTGCAGTTGGGTCACTGGGAACATGACCTGGAGAGGAATACTCTTGTCCCCGGATCTCCTCTGCCCTCTCTGCTTACTAGCTGCCATGAATTGAGCACCTGTTCCTCTGCCATGACAGCCACTGCCATCCTGTTTCTGCCTTGGAAACAGCTGACTGTGGTCTGAGACCATAAGCCAAAATAAACTTCTCTCCCATTGAGTGTCAGGTATTTTGTCCTAGCAATGAGAAAGTGACTAGGGCAGCCACTCAGCCATATGAGTTTCGTCAGATTTTAGGATCATCATTTTGATGAACACTGCTTATTCCAACCTTGTCTCCTATCTAAGGGTGACTTCTGTTGACCTGGAGTACTTATGCTTTGCCCAATCATAAAATTTGAAGGACAGTGAAGACTGGTATTAAGCCAGAGGGCAAAAACTTTATTGATCTAATTTTTCTTTCTTTTTGTCTCACTTTAATGACACTACTGAAGTATTATTAAAGCTTCTTTTTCATTGTAATTAGCTTTTAAGGTATCAGTAAGGATGATTTTACATACTTGGCAAGATATTTGCACTCAGTTAAATAAGGGGATGCTAAGTGAATTAGAATTACTTCCAAGTAGCATCGATCATTTATGGATTTCTGATTTCATATGGGGCAATAGAATACATTGCTTGCTGAGAACCTTCTGTTCCAGAAATAACAGTTTATAACTTCATGTGTGACTTAAAAAAATAAACAACAGCGCCATTTGTGTGCTGTTCAAGGTCCAAAGTACTTACGTGTTTTATTTCACTAAATCCTTACAATTAACCTGTGAGGGAGATACCATCACTATCCTTGTTAATAAGATGAAGTTAACTTGAGGTTAACGAGAAGCTTTGAATGAGTCAGAGTCAGTGTCTAGTGTGTAATCATTGACATAGAAGTAGAATACAAATGTCTTTGAACATTATCAGGCTTCTGAAATATGATGCCTGGTTTTTCATTCTAATCTTGCTTCTAATAATGATAGGATCTATTTATTGAGCTCATACTATTCATCAGACACTTTACTAAACACATCATATTCATTAATTCCTTTAATCTCCACAAATCCAAGATAAGTGAAATTATTCTTTTTGATGTACAAAAGAGAAAATTTTGGGGTTAAAGAAGTTAAATAATTTGCACAAAGGTGGGGTTGAACTGCTTAACCTTGAAACCTCTATGGTGAAGCTCCGCCTCATACTGTTTAGCCTCAGAAAAGGGGTTAAGTTCATATGCATCCACTACTTATGCAGCCTCATGATTCTTTATGGAGTGAAGTTCCTGTCCCAACTCTAGATGTTTCTGTTTAGGAAAAACCAACACAACCTTGTTCAATGATTAAAATAGACACTGAGTTGAAGAATGTTCTAGGAGAACCATGAACTGCTGTTTTACACATATTTTATAGTGTCCTCTGCCCCTTGTATAAGTTAGGATTTCAAGACATTTTTGTTTCACACTCACCCCTGTGATAGTGATAATTCTATCACGTTTGGCTACCACTGAATGAGATAAGAAAGGACACTCACCATCTTTATGTGAAGGACCCTTAAATTTCAGATATGAGGGCTGGGGATTTAGCTCAGTGGCCTAAGTGCCTGCCTGGCAAGCATGAGGTTGTGAGTTCAGTCCTTGATGCCACACACACACAAAAAGATAATAATAATATTAATAAATTCCAAATGTGATGGTCCCTCCCCTTTGTGATTTATCTGGTCAATATCCCTTCCCTTCCTTCGTGGTCAAAATGCCCTGTCTCACATATTCTGTGGTTTTATTATCCAAGCCACATGTCTCGTCTTCTGAAACTTAGAAGTTCCACAAAGGCCTAAGGTGTAGTGGCCATGATGCTTGCATTAGAAGTCCCATATGACTTGGTTTCAACTCCTCTGAGTAGAAATATTGATTTATAAACAGCAGTAGGTAGAGTGGCCCCCAAGTGGGATTGGCGTTCTGACAGATACACATTCAAAACCTGTATCCATCATTGACTGCCTGCGTGAGCTTATGAAAGCTATCGAAGCACTTAGGAATGAACCTGGGTTTTCTCCTCTGCAAAAGGAAGCTCAGCATATGTCACCCGATGGTTCATAAGACAACGCCTACACAGTCTTAAACACAGCACTGTTTAATGTATGTGAGCTGCTCCAACTGAAACAATGTGCTTATTATACCTGCCTACCGCCACCTTCAACAAAGGATCCTTTCAGCTATAAGATCAAAGCCAAATGTATAAGCTCCTTTATAGACAAGCGGATTTTCATCCAAAATAAAAGACCTATGCAGCAGAGACTCCACAGGTCAATATTTCACTTTAAATCTCTCTTTTGGTACTTTCTGGTAGCATGACCTTTGAAAAACTCTTCAACAAAACTCTTCAACATTTTTGTGCTTTAGTTTCCTCATTTATAAAGTGAGGAAATAAATATAGTATCCACATCATAGGGCTAGTTTAAAGATTTAAAAGTTAATATGAGAGTTAAAATATGAGAAGTCCATAGAAGCATGCATGGCACATACTAAACAGTATTTCAGTGTGAGATGTGCCTGTGATTATTTCAGTTAGTTTCACCCCAAATTCATAATGACAAAAAGAATTGAAGAATGTATGGTACATGATTATATATATATATATATAGTTTCCTAGAATCCTCTGCTTATAGATTATAAACATATGTCTGTAAATTTATGAACGGCTTTGCAGATATATAATTTTGTAACATACATTTCTCTACAAATACTGTTCCTCAAAATGCACCCTTTTCTTTGTTATCCTTGCCTGCCTCAATTCTTTTTTCCAAGTTCCTCGTAAAAGTGTTTTTGTAATTTTTTCTTTTGCTTCTGAAAATTTGGAGATGTATCTCCTGAATCAAATGTAGCACTCAGACTATGCAATGTGTGTATTTTCTGCAGGTCATTGTTTTCTAATGTCCCCTATTAGGAATCACTAAAAGTGCTTGTTCAGATTACCTAGCTTCTTCTTGAGAAATCGTAACACAGCAAGTCTGATTTGAAGCTTAGGGATGTGTATATTAAACAAATAGCACAGAATATTCTTAAAGTCAGTTCTCTTCATCCTAATCACTGACTTAAAGTTGAGTCTGGAGACATCAAGAAGGCCTCCAATTACACTTAATTCTGAGTTCACTTTGTCTTGACACTGCCTCAAACCCCACAGAGCAAATTTCTCAGCTCTTCCCTGTGCACAATTACTCTCAACACACTGTGCAATCTTCATTTCTGAGCTTTCTAACCTCTAGCAGCTCATGCTTTCAAGCTACCCAAATTCATCAGTTGCAAACAGTGTTTCATGGCATGTTGATCAGACAGAGGCAATGTGACCCCTGAGACTCTGCAGAGTAGGGACATGGATAAAAATGTTGGCCCCATCATAACCTTGAGAAATTCAGTGTGGTTGCCTGTCTCTAAGTTTGGGAACCTATAAAGGAAAAAGCTGTAACTTGCCTTCCATTTGGATGTCCTGGCAGATTTCATTGGTTATTCTGGGCAAGCAAATGAGCCAGTGCATAATTGTTTACTTTAAAAAGAACCAAGATGGGTCTTCTAAAATAATAAAGCAGAAGGCATTTTAAAAATTGCAAAAGTTTTTTTTTTTAATCTATGTTTCTTTCAATATCTTTCTCAGAAAATGATAGCTGGAACAATGGGTGTTTTGCAGTTGCTTTGGGTAGGACAATAAAGCCTAAAGATCAAGCATATATGTGCTTTTGACTCAGAATTCCTATTGTTTTAATAAGCTATAAGGCCTTAGAAAAGTTACCGACTTCCCTTTGTATTAGTTTCCTCACTATCAAGTAGTAATAACATTATTTACACCTTAAGATTTGCTCCAAGAACTAAAGAAATAATTCATAGAACTATATAATGCTACCCATAACTCCCTGGGTTCATTTTCTCTACTTTGAAGTTGCTTCATTCCCATTGCCACATGAATAAATTTCATTCATCCACTAAGATTCAGTGCAAATCTTTCTTTTTTCTCACTCTTCTTAAATTAGCACATGCTAAACACCTACTATGTGCCAGGCATGTATTCTAGTGCCAACTCTCAAGTTTTGTGATAACATAAACCAAGGATTAAGTGGAAATTATAAACTAGTGGAAAGTGTAACATCAGGAATTCTTTGTTAGTTAAACAATGATATTATCCAAAATTTGGAAGAATTTGTTTTGACCAATTTTAGACCCACAACAGTTGAAAAGAGGCTGCTGGGCAAGCTTTACATTATTCAAATGGAGAAGTAAACTAATTGGAATTGGGGGTGGTTTAAAATCACTTATATTCTCATTTTATTCCTTGTTATTTACTAAGATATATGCCCTATGTTTGATTTCAAAGTGAAGTACATTTGGAATTGTTCACACCTGTAGACTCTGCTTCCTACATGTCCTTTTACCTGGTGATTATAATCACCTATCAATCACTTGCTGTCTTGGTTACTTTTCTCTCATTGCTGCAACAAAATACCCAACACCCAAAGTGAAGTAAGGAAAGGTTTATTTAGCTTACAGATTCTGGAGGTTTCAGCCCATAATTAGCTGGCTCCAAATAGGATGTCACAGCATTGGGACAACAATTCAAGGCAGCAGCCTGAGCAAAAACAAAAACAAGCCTCTTCTCCCTTATATTGTACACAGCACCCTCCCCTCTAGGGCAGGTATAGCACTCCCAGAATCTCCTTGCCATCTTTTGCACAGGATAAGGATATTTACAACATAAGAACCCTGGCTCCCTGCTGAGTCTCTCAGTTAAACTTCTAAACTGCTCAAGTTGACATAATGTATCAACCATAACAATCCTTCCCTTGTCAACTTGGCACCAGACACATTTCTTTAAGCCAGCCTCCAGATACCAAGGCATGCTAATTCTTACCATCTTGCAACTTGAACATTATAACACAGCTTAACAATCTTGCAGAACCAGCATTAAGTCTATCAACATTATATTACATTAGAATCATAACGTTCAGTCTTTGGTCCCACACAGACTCATGTACATTCCTTTATGCGAAAGGCATTTAGTCCATCTGCAAGAGTTGCCAAAGTCCTAACAGTTTCAGCATTGCCGAAAAGTCTAAGTCCCAAGTCTCCTCCAAGATGGAAGGCTAACTCTTAGCTGCATACCCCTGTACAAATGAAAACAAAATTAAACACTTCCAACATGCAATGGCAAAAGATAGACATTACCATTCCAAAAGTTACAAACAGGAGGGTACAAAGGATTGGGACAAAAGCAAGTCCAAAAGCCAACAGGGCAAACATTAAGTTCTGTAGCTCCATGTGCACCATTTGAGGCAATCTGTGGCAAATTGTGAGGGCCAAAGGGCTTGTGTGGTTCCACCCCTATGGCATTTCTGGTAGTTTTAGCTCCCACAGCTTCTCTCTTGGGCTGGTTTGCTCCCTTATTGCAGGTTTCCTTAGATTATCCATGTTTCTGGCTTTTTCAAACCTCTGGGGCCTCCAATGTATCCTTGGCTTCACATTCACAGCTTCACACACTGCCCTCTCAGGGGCACACTGACTGGCACTCCAAGCCTTCTGAAATTGGGGTGGAAGCTGCCTTAACCTCAGAACTTGGGCATTCTGTATGCATCTAAAACCATCAACATGTGGATGATGCTGAGGTCTGCTGCTAGCTGGAGCAGTAGCCAGGCTTTCCTCTCTCTTGGCTGTAGGGGTCAAGTGCCTGAATCGCTGGGCACTCTGAACCTGATTATGAGGAATAATTCTCTATGCTGCTGCCATTCTGGAACCTCCTGGTGCCTCCACTGCCATTCTGGAACATGGTGCCCTGAGGCTTTCTCCTCAAAGCAGTCTTTCACTTTTGCAGTTTGGAAGCTGCAAAGGTTTGAGACTTCCTGCTTTTTGCAATGACTTCAGGTCATCTTTTCTATTTCTCTGCTCTTTCTCAGCAATCGAGGTCTCAGCTCTGTCTTTACAGTCCACAGCTTTACTGAAACTTCCTTTCTGGCCAAACTCACATTTAAAATCACCATGCTGGGCTCTTTGCTCTTGATTCACAACATAAATCTGGTTAAAAGCCCCCAACACTAGCCATACCATGGCCTCAACATTCAACTGCCTTGAAATTTCTTTTGCCAGATTGATTAGTCCACCATCCTTAACCTTAGTCTCAGGCAAAGTCTCTGGACACAAGCAGACAAACTTTCTGCCAAGCCATAACACACATTGTGTGGAGTCCAACACCCA